>CAXKVX010002043.1:0-121537 GCA_964058865.1 Eleocharis quinqueflora | reverse complement strand
AATAGAAACAACAAGGATAAAGGTAACATGCTAAGTAGCAAAAAGCACAATTCTCAAAATTTTTAACATATCAGAAGTTTCATTAAACAAGATATGATTGATACGAATGACTAGGATCCTTTATATAGGCGACTATTGCCTTGGTCCCAAAGTAAGGAATAACTGAAATAAAGTAAGAAAATAACTGATCAATTCAATGAATATTCTAAAATCAATTGCTAAAAAATTAATAGACATGAAATAAGAAAATAATCTAGATTAACTTGGAGAGAGATCTTGATATGATCAATCAAATCAATTCGGGATCGTAATTTGAATCTGTCTCATATTTTTTTCCTTGATACGTGTCAAAAGATAAGGATAAAGGGGTTGAAGGAATGAAAAATGTAAGAAATAAATTTGTTACTTGTTCCCGAGTTTACTAAGTTTAAAACTTTTAACCTTGTTCGAACTATATTACCAAAATATAATATCCTTATTTATAACCTCAATTCTTCATTCACTCTCTTTACTTCTGAATTGGGAGTGATAAATTGAACTAAAATGAAGCTTACATGAACTTTTATTAAACTCCAATTTTCACAATTTAATCACTGACAAAACTCAGGAGCAAGATTTGAAAATATTTTTTCATTTTCTTCCTTCCTTTCATCTAGGCTAACCCTCTCTCGAGTACATCCTTACGTGTTGATCCGTTGCATGAAATATATGATGTGTTCTGATATCATGAGAAGTTTGCAGAAACTAAAATCGAGATTAGATTACATTAGATTAGATACCATGTTTGGGATGGATTAAATCTAAAGCAAGGAATAAGTATTGTACATCCTTACGCTTGTAAATCATAATATATTCACATTCCTAACTGCATATTCCCAAATCCCCACGGTTTGACCTTTAATTCCATACATCATCATTACCCAATTATTAATACCATTTTCTAATGCTCTCTAATCAGACGTGATATCTATCCATTTGTTCAATGAATCTTGTCTTCACTACTAAAAAAATAATTTTTATAACGACAAAAGAACTCTTTAACAACGTATATTGAAGGAAGTGTTACAGAGGTTGTTAAATATTTGAAGCATCCGTTTTAAAGATGAGTTTTTATACTGATTTTTAAAAAGTACATGCTATTAAAGAAGAATTTTTATATCAACTTTTAAGAGAAATTCGAATTAAAGACAACTTATTATAGCGGATTTTACTAATGATTCGCTATTAAAAAGTATTTTTAATACAGACCTTTAAGAGACATTCGGTATTAAAGGTTGGAGAAAAAAATCTGACAGTTTCTAATGACAGCTAGCGATTAATTAGTTTTCAATGACACTCGACCTTTTAATAATCAGTAGCTTAGCAAGCGATTTAAGTAGTAAGTTTCTGAGATTTTTTGAAGTTGAGTAAACCAATCATAGAAAAACCAAAAAAAAAAGAGGAATGAAATTTCTGTTTCGATTGTCACGTTACAGTAATGAAGAAAATAATGAGATCGGTTCGATCTAAGAATAAAAATTCATAAAGGTTAAGAATTCAAGTATATATCAACAAAAAAATGAATAAATGAGTTTAAAATAATCTTCAAGCATGTCAAAAAAAAACAATTACAGAATGAGTTTAATCTTTGGTGAATTTTTTGTTTTTTTGTATGGTGAATCTTGAAGCACGTCAACAAAAAAAAAGAACGAACAAATAAGTTTAATCCTTAAAAAAAGTTTAAGAGAGATTCTAGATTGAGAGATTGAGAGAAAAAAAATCTTGAATTTATAGGTTTGATCTTTGGTATTCGGTATTGAGAGATTGAGAGAAAATGAGAGATGAAATAACAGAGATGAGATAAGAGAGATGAAATAATTAGAGAGATTAGAGATCACATACAGAAAGAGAGATGAATCCGTGAGATTTTTTGAGTGATTTTTGAGCGTTTGATCGGTTAGAATTAATGGACGTTGCAGGTTAAATAAGAGCAATATGTTGGTTGTTTTTTTAACACCGAATCCTTCAAGCAAGCCGCTATTAAAGGTGATTTTTAATACCGACCTTTCCAAAAAATCCTTATTAAAGACTATTTTTAATACCGGACCCTTAATGATTTTTAATATTGGATCCTTAATAAAGTTCGACATAAAAAGTTTAAAATTAATTTCAAAACTGTCACTGCTCGTTTAATAGAGGCACTTTGGTAGACCTCCAATTTTTTTTTGAAGAAAAGATGGGAGTCAAGTCCCGAAATTTTATAAATTATTGACTCCAAGTGGTGTCATGAAGTACAGTATTTACAAAAGTAAAAAATCAACAAAACCAAAGCAAGAAAAATGAAAGGAATGAAAGAAAATGATTACAAGAAGCAAACTTCCAAAACCCAGGGAGCACTAAGAAAGACTCAATTTGGATTTGTTCTTCCTGAATCAGCTATGCCAGAACCGAGGTAATCAAACCAAAATTTTAAGTCCTGTATTACCTCTCTAGCAGTTTCAATTATCGTCTGCTCTTTATCAGCAAAAACACGCCTGCAACGCTCTCTCCATAGAGCATAAGATGTGACTGTCTCGATACGCCTATATGCTAAGCTCTAGTGCAACTCAGTGAGGATCAAGTACGACTGTGAGGAGGTGTAGTTGGCACTTATGTCTCTGCTGCCATGAAGAATGGAATATATGTAGTCTCTTAGCTGTACTGCATAAGAACAATTCTGGAATAGGTGTCTCGTAGTTTCAAGTTCCTGCTTACACATGACACACCTATTAACCAAGCACCATCCCATTATGTTGAGGTTGTCGATAGTAGAAAGTTTGTTAAGCAACATAAGCCATAGAAATACCAGGGTTTTGGGAGGGCCACCAATCTTCCAAATATTGGCTATATTGGATTGACAGCTTGGAGTATTGGAGATAAAATTGTAAATCGATTTGGAAGAAAAACTTGATGATCCTCTTATCCATAATACTTGGTCTTCCCTCAGCTCGATCGGAACTTGAGTTATGGTATGTGCTAGAACTTCTTTTTCAGATTGCTCCTCCATTGTAAATTCATCACAGCAAAGTAAATTACCATTGATGTATTGAGCCACAGAGGCATCCCTGAACCTCGTCCGATTGTACATTTTAGGAAACAAGAATTTTAACGGCCAATTCAACCATCAATCATGCCAGAAGTATACCTTGTTACCTTTCCCTATTTCATATTTCACTGAGCAGTTAAAAATGGCAGCACATCTTCCAATCTCTTTCCAAAAGGGCGAGCTATTTGAAATGAGCCATGGTTTGTAATGAAGGTTGACCATTGGTGAAGCCTCCCTCCACCATACACATGTATTATTCACCCATGGCCAACACCATTTGAGCAAGATAGATATGTTGGCTATTTCTAGATCCCTAATACCAAGGCCACCAGCTTCCTTAGCTCTTGTTACCGGTCTCCAATTAACCATACATAACCCCATATTGCCTTGAGGATCAGATGTATATCTATGCCAAATGAAGCCACGCCTAATTTGATCTAATTTCTTAATGAGACACTTCAGAAATCTGAATACAGCCATGTAATACTGAGGAAGTGAAGAGAGAACCGAGTTTGCCAGAACAATTCGACCTGCTACCGTCAACATGGAAGCTTTCCATCCAGAAAATTTGTTGAGGAATTTATCAATAACAGGCTGATAGTCAATTCGTCTGATCTGTTTGTCAGATAGTGAGAGACCAAGATAGTGAATAGGGAATTGACATGGATTACACTGAAGAACTGATGATAACTCCCTGGTGAAAGCCAAACTAGAAGAGGTGACTAGCAATTCTGATTTTGCTATATTAATCTTCAATCCTGACAATTCACCAAAAATATTGATTGCTATTTTGATGTTAACCATCTGCTGAACCGAAGGTTTTAGCCAAAATAAGGTGTCGTCAGCATACAGCAGACAGTTTCTACAAGCTGAGAATGGAGGACAAATGAAATTGAGTTCATTGAGCTTCTTTATCCATACGGCAAGAGCATCAATTGCCAAGTTGAATAAGTAGGGGGACAACGGGTCACTTTGTCTGACACACCGACGTAATTCAATAGCTTTACCTGCCACCGAGTTTATAATTATTCTTGAGTGTCCTTTGAGCAAGTTACGCTGGATCGAAAGCACCCATGAGACTGGAAAACCCCTCACGGATAAGCATCTTTTCAAAAATGACCAGTCTAGAGTATCAAATGCCTTTCTAATATCAGCTTTGAATACCGCCACCTTCTTATTTTGCTTCGCTGCTGCCTGCAATATCTCTTGAGCATAAAGAAAATCATGAGTAATACTGCGGCCTTGAAGGAAACCAGTTTGGGTTGGTGTTAAAAGTCTTTGCAGCATAGGTCGAAGTCGAGCTGCCATGATTTTTTAGTACATCTTTTGAATGCTAGAGACCAAGCTAATTGGTCTATAATCATTTAATGAGGTCGGTATCTTCGTTTTGGCAGCTAGAACAATGAAGGAATCAGAGAATGGCCCAAGAGTAACATCTGAAGACACATGAACAACATTAAGAACTCGGAATAAGTCAGGTAAGAGGAGGTCTATGAAAAATTTGAAGAAGTCCCCTATAAATCCATCGGGGCCCGGTGAACGCCCAGATTTCCATGTTTTAATAGCAGTTTTTATTTCATCTTCCGAAATTTGTTGTGTCAGCAGCCTTGCCTCGTCCTCATGCAGCTTATTATCATTGTACAAGCCTTCCAAATCTAATTGTGCATTTGAAGATTGTGCATACCCTATCAAGGTGCAGTAATGTTGAAAGAAAGATTTCACTTTGTCCTTGTTGTTTGATAATTCTGCATTTTCAACCTGGATCGTAGAAATCCAATTAGCCCTTTTTTGAGAAGTGGCTAGAGCATGGAAGTATCTCGTGTTCGAATCACCCTTCATAAGCCATTGCTTTTTTGCATGCTACCTCCATGTGATTTCACGATACATTTCCAGCTTTTTGAATCTATCAGTGATCAGCTCCCTTGGGGCTCTTTCTAATGCTGTTAACGGTCTCATTTCTTCATTTTTGGTCAGCCAAGAAAGAACATAAGTACACACTTGACTGTGCTGATCCACATTGCCCACTGTGTCATAGTGCCACTTCCTCGTACTTCTTCTGAGAACTATAAACTTCCTATGAAGCTCCAGGGGCGTAGCTGCTGCTCCCAATGATTCCCATGTTTCTTTGACCAGTATTGTATAATCCGGACATTTTAACCAGTAATTTTCGAAATGAAACACATCAGGTAATTGGAATTGTGTATTCACCACAAATTGAAGGGGACAGTGATCCGAAATGTCTGATTGCAAGGCAATTTGTGATGAATGTGGGAACCTTACACTCCAAGACGTGGAGACAAGAAATATGTCCAGTCTAACGAAGGAAGAATTTTCTCTACCTCTGGACCAGGTGTATGATATGCCTTTGAGTGGCAAGTCTTGTAACTCCAATGCGTTGACAAGGTCCACAAACGGTATATCAGGACCTCGAGTCCTATTTGATCTGTCTTGGGTAGAAAGGGTTTGATTGAAGTCGCCCAATATCATCCAAGGAGTGTCATATGTAGGCTTCTGCTGATTTACTCTTGTAGAAAGCTAACTCTATTGGTTCTGGTTGCAGGGCCATAAACCCTCGTAACTTTGATAGAGATATTATCAAAATTAATTTTCAAGATCACTGATATTAGGCGAATTCCTTTAAAGACGGATTGCAGTGAAAATTTTCTCGTCTTCCATGCAACGATGACACCCCCAGATGACCCATCAGCCAACAAGCTTTCATGATGGTCTATGGAACGACCAGTAGTCTGCTTGAGCAAAAGATCCGATAACACTGATAATTTTGTTTCTTGAAGACAGACCAGATCGGTGTCGTGTAATTGAAGGAATGATTTAACTCGAAATCTTTTGTGCTGATCGTTAATTCCACGAACATTCCAAGAAATAAAACGAAAGCTTCTTCCTTGATTCATAATTAAAATAGTAGTACACCAACCTAACATCAGCTAAACAAAAACTAACACTTCAAAACAACCTAACTACTCAGCAGTTACACCTCTTCTTCTCTAGAACAGGAGTTCAAATCCAGACACAAATATTGGAGGTATAGTGTCGTGTACATGAGTTGACGGTTCCACCACCTCTTGATTGTCCTTGTCCTTGACTGCTGTTGCATTAATCAATGCTTGAATGTTATCGTCAATGGACAGTCCCGACGCCTGCAGGAATTGCATGACTTAATCAACCGTGAGTGGTTCAACTTGATCCTCAAGATCAAATTGCAAAGCAGTAGTTCTTCCCTTTGAATTTCGATCAATTTTGAGGTTATTTGGCTTGATTTGAGCTTGAATACGCTTACTTCTTCGTACTGGGTAGCCAATATCCTTCCTTTTCCCTCTACATCCATTCTGCCAGACTGAGCTCACAATCCAAGTGTTGGAGGTGGCAATGGGCGTGCAAATTTCAGGTGAAGAATAGACAGAAGAGTTGAGTTGCAGGCCTCCTTCTTCTATGTCTATTTGCTGCCCCAAAATTGTGAGGCCCAATTCTTGCTCATTCCACATGTCTTGATGAGGAATGAGCACTACTACATATTCGATTTTTAATATCCTCATTTAATTTGCTACCCCAGAACCGTGAGGCCCAATTCTCTGCTAGCTAAATTCTTAATAGTGCTGCTCATCTTTCGATCTGATGCGTTCAAATCTTATCTGAAGGCTTTTCTGAATCACACCACAGTCGTCAGATCTGGGCAGCCATATCTTGACGGTCCGATCGGACAAGTAGGCCCCTGCTCGACAAATTTGGCGAGCTACAGATTCAGAACCAAGTCTGATATTAAAAATCTTTAATACCGGTCTTTTACTAAGATTTAGTATTAAAAGGGGTCTTTAATACAACCTTTTACTAAGGTCCACTATTTAAAGGGAGGAGCCATAAATAACGGCCTTTTACTATGGTCCGGTATTAAAAAAGAGGGGTCTTTAATAGTGACATTTTACTAATCTCCGGTATTAAAAGTAACCCACAGATCGCTCCTATTTTCTTAAATTCGCAATGTCCATTCTAACTGATCCAACGCTCATAAATCACTCTAAAAAAATCCCATGGATCCCTCTCGTATCTCTCTTTATATAGTGCATCTCTACCCATTTCTCTCTCTCACTTGATCTCTTTAATTTTTATTTCTTATTTCTCTCTATCTCTCAACAAATCAAACAAAAAGTATTTGAATTTGAAGTAAATATCAAGCTTTTTAACTCTATCTCTTTGTTTGAATTTGGAGGAAAAACGAGGCAAATTGGAAGAAAAAAATAGAACTACTATGCATTCTTTGCTTTCAAAATAATTTTTAGAATTTCTTTATTTTTTTTCTTTTTCTAGACATATTTTAGACATAAAACATGTCAGAAACATTTATTCAAAATGTTTAATTGCAAAAAAATATGCAAGTCTATCAGCGTATTTGAAAAAATATTACCGCAATAAAAGAACATACTTGCAAATAGTAAGTCTTTCTTCTAACAGTATTTTATAAAAGGACATATCTACAAAAAAATCTGTCAATCTATCACATTGTAACTGTCACGCATGCAGCTACATATTTGTTTTTATTTTTAGCCCTTTTATAGCAGACGTTAACCAAAGTCTGATATTAAAAGAAATCTTTAATAGCGGCCTTTACTGAGGTCCGATATTAAAAGAGTCTTTAATAGCGGTCTTTTACCAAAGTTTGGTATTAAAAGGGATTTTTAATAGTAGCCTTTTACTAAGTTCAGGTTTTAAAATGAGTCTTTAATAGTGGACTTGTACTAATGTTCGATATTAAAAAAAAATCTTTAACATCGACCTTTTACTAAGGTTCGGTATTAAAGCCTGACATTTAAAAGTGGATGCTTCCAAACTTTAACAATCCCTCCTATAACACCTCTTAGGTTCGATATTAAAGCCCATATTTGTCTGAAATACAGAACCAAATCTGTAGTAGTGCATGATGTATATCGAGAAAAATCAATTGCTCTATAGTGTTTATTATCTGAAAATGCTACATCAACCACTACTACAGATTTGGCCTATTATAGCGGACTTAAAGAGTCTTTTATAGCATACCTAGGGGGTTGTTAAAGGGGAGCTGCTAAATGTTTGCATCGTCCGGTATAAAAACTCAAGCAATAAAAGCGGGCATTAACTAAGCTCCTCTGTAATAGACAAGCTATTATAGCGGGCTCCGCTATAATAGATCAGTGTATTATAGCGGATCTTTTGAAAATCCCGCTATAATAGAGGTATATAATAGCGGCTTTTAAGAGCGATCTCTATAATATGTTTTTAAATAATTTAATTGAGTTGAGGATATTATTGCGGGGGAAGGGAGAAGTTCGCTATAATATGTTTATTTTTTTATATAGAGCTGATTTTATGTGGCTAGCCTCTTATTGCTAGTCGTATCAATACAGCAAATGTACCAATCAAAACATAATTGATACCAACACAAATGTACAAAAATAGGCATCGACATACATATCTACCAAATATCACATACAACAAATATCGCATACAACAAATATCACATACAACACATATCACATACAATCACAAATATCATAAAAATAACTAAGATAATCGCAAAGCATTATTTTTACCTGTTCGATATCGCTATTTTGATATGAAGCGGGATATGGCTCGAGCTCCTGCAAAAAATTAGCATTATTATTGTAGTTCGATCACCAAATTAATTATCTATAAATAAATCATTGAAAAATAAATTTCGCACATATAGCTTTAACGATCTCAAGCTCGGTACATTGTTGTAATTCTTCGCTATGTAGAACATCGCCTGCATGACATAATATCCGCACACCCAGCCATTGGGTTGCGAAGGACTCTAAAAAATTTAGAAAGTAACAAACTATTTTAATAAAGGCTAAAATCCTATTAAATTGCGAATGAAATTAAGTTGAGATAGGGTTTAGAGTTTAGTGTTTAGGATTTAGGGCATAAACTCTAAATCCTTAACCCTAAACCCTAAAACTTAAATTACGAATGAAAGTTGAGATTAAGTTTAGAACACTTACTTTGACAACTCGGATCTCGAACTTAGTAATTTTGCTTGAACCCTTTGCTTGATAATATTGTCGCAACGACCTGTATAAATTGATAGAAGTCGAAATAAGTATATTGAATCATTTATATTTAAAGTGTTAGAAATGATACTCAAGACGACTTACGCATTCAAGGCCCTAATGATTTCGAGCATGTTCCTCGATTTGTTTTGAGAATCAATCTCATAAATTTGTGCCGAGGAGATTTGCAAAACCAAAAGATACCAATGATTGCTACAATTCACATTTAATCTAGTTAAAATGCATGCATATTAAGTGGTTGTATTATTGAAAGGATAATTAGTCTAAGCGTTCAATGTACGACAAGAAAAATGATGGATTTTGGGTCCTCGATAGTAATGAAGAAGTTCTTAATGTAATTGACCGTGGTGATGTAGTTCTCAATTACACTTGTCTCGAGCATGAGGTGGGATCAAGAAAGAGAAATTTGGACTGCAACCCAAATTTCCAAAGATGATTTGCAAGAGTCCTGCGTGTATATATGCATATTAAAATTATATATGTATTTCACTAACCTAATTGCATAGATATTAAATTTGAAGATTCTTACTTGCACCAAGTCTGAAGAAGCGAGACACTCAGCCAACAACCCGGCTTAAGGATGTCATTATCTCACTCAGTTCCAGCATGTGCACATCATTGATTCTGAACAACTGCTTGTCGTCAATTGTGAAGATAACTTGATCCTCTGATTGTGATATCACCTATTAAATTGGATTTTATGAAATTACAATTTCAAGTAAGGATTGCAACAAAATTGAACTATTTTTTTATTGACAAATTATAAATAAAATGCGCACTGTATTGTACAACTTCAAGCTAGATGGGTCAAGAAATGGCAAAAAATCAACAACGGGAAGGGCGTGAGCCCTTTGATGACTAC
Source organism: Eleocharis quinqueflora (assembly GCA_964058865.1). NCBI lineage: Eukaryota > Viridiplantae > Streptophyta > Magnoliopsida > Poales > Cyperaceae > Eleocharis > Eleocharis quinqueflora. Next base: position 111,528 of record CAXKVX010002043.1, on the reverse strand, counting down.
ATGTACTTGCACTTTGTGCCTTTTTACTTTCCTTCTCGGGTGCTGGAGCCTGCGCTTAAATTATGGAGATTCAACATTTTCATCCCGTACATTTTCAATATCTTCAATCTCACTCGTTCTGATTACTTATGTAGATCTTTCGACATGCTCTTCATGCCACATCCACCGGGTGTAGCATCTCATAAATCCATTCCTAATCAAATGCAGTTCAACTTCATCGACGTCTCTATACCTAACCATGATCTGACATTTCGAACACGAACAGAGAAGTGTCTTTTCACCTCGTAATATCATATATTCCCCGGCACACTTCATAAATTCTCCAACTCCTCTCAAGTATTTAGTTGTTTTCGTTTCCCCAATGCATCCACATTCTACGATGATCTATTTGAAAAATAAATTATTTCCATGTAAATTACAGGGCATAGGTATCTAGAGCTTCACATAAGATTTTGGACTAGCCAACCAACCTATCCCACTATTTGAACACTTTGTCTTATTAGTGGACATACGATAGTTACAATCTATTATTTGCAGAAAATCCGACAACATTTCCCCTCAACTCCCCGAATACGTCGACGCACTTTTGCATGTATGCACGTATTCGTGAGAACAATTGGGAAATACCGAATCAGATTCTTCGCGAAAACTAGATTACAACTATCATATGTTCATTAATCTTAAATGAGACAAATTGTTCAAAGAGAAGTCCCAAACAAAGACCATTCGAGATTAATCTGAACGGGTACTGACTTATATCAATTTATGTTCTGATATTTTGGTCCTATATGACAATACTTATATATATATATATATATATATATATAATGCAAATTGTGTATTAAATATGCTATATTAATTCGACCTACAAAATAAAAATTAAATAAAAAAGTAAAGTGGTCAAAATTAACCTTCAAATAGTTGATCAAGAAGAGATGGCGATGAAGATGGAAAATGATGATCAATTAATTGCTGCATTAGTGAAAATGACATATTAAATATATATCAACATTAATTTACAAAAAAAAAAACATGTATTTTAAATTAAAAAAGAGATATTAATCAAAAAAATTATACCTCTAAAATTAAAATGGATTAATATCTTGACAGCTAGCTAGATCAAAGTGTTATTGTTGGTAGCAACAATTTCATCTCCAAATTAATCAAAATATAGCACATGTATGCATTAATATTGAACAATCATTATGCATTAATGGTTGTTCAACAAAAATTTTGTTGGATGCACGACGTTGGAGCTGGTTGGGAAAGAAGGAATGACTTGGCGAGCTGGGGTTGGAGAAATTTAGGTTGGACATGTTATAACGGATTTAAGAGATGTGCAGCTATAAAAGGTCTGTTATAGCGAACCATTCATAAAAACCGCTATTAAATAGATCTATTATAGCGGGCTCACTGTGACGTCCGTTATTATAAGTTGGTTATTATAGCGGGTCTCTGGTTTGGCCCGTTGTTACATGTCCAACCTGCTTTTTCCGCTCCCAAAACATTTATTATAGCGACATTCTATAGTCTGTTTTTATAGGCTTCATACTAATTTTCAAAATGTCTCTGTGCTCTTTTAATAACGCATGTATTATGTGTTCAGTATAAAAAAAGAGGCTATAAAAAACCCTTTCTATAATAGTTAACCACGTGAACGTTATATACATCTTCCATTTTTGTTGAAAAATATATCTATTACAGACCTCACCATTTAATGTAGACAACGAAAAATTAAAAGCGACCCATATTGTGTCAAGAATGTTCTACTCAATTAGTTGACTGCTTTGGATTCCTGTCTCTAATTATCTACCTTCTAAAATATAAAAATACATTGAAATACTAGCTAGCATGTGTGAAGAGAAGCATACTTCTAGCTTGTCCATGAACTTATGTCCATTATAAAATAAAAAAATTCTAGTGAAGTCATATGTTGAACGGAAAAAATTAAACAAGTGATTTATTTCTATTTTTCTTTAATAAACAAGGGATTTCAGACAACAATTTATTTCCTTGCAGTTACCGTTGTGGTTTCAATTAAAATAATTAATATGAAAAAATGGAAATGAGAAAGATTCAAATCCTTTTACCATAAGAAAACAACCAAGTCAGGTCAACAGTGTCTTCTTCCAAGTTTTTATAAGTCATTATTGTAACCAAATACAAGCCAAATCAATAAATGTACATAGGTGAGGATCTGTCATGTATGGTGCTCATATGGTAAAGGTGCCTGACTGCCTGTGTTGTATGGGAAGAGGACACTTCTTATCTAATAAATGAGACCTGTGTAGGGTTGGGGTGACAAAGAGGGGTTAGGAGCACAATTGTTTACTATGATAAAGGTCTACAGAAGGGAGGCCTTGGGAATCCAAGCTAGAATCCAGTGACATTTTCACAGCCTTTAATAAATTTATTTTCCTTTTTCCCTGTGAGGAGACTGTTCTTTCTTTAAATTTGGTTCAAGTTCTGTATTTGTTATAGTATAGGGCTATTTTATGATATATTACCCCTTCTGAGCCTGACGTCTTGGGTTTTCTATGTTTGAATTTTTGGTAATTGGGAACAGACTTGGGTGTCAATCATGTCGAAGTCGTATCTGATTGAATAATGCGAGGTTTCGAAATGATCAGCGAGCAGTACTGTTACGTTGTAAATTCGTTGGTACTATTGAAAATCACTGTGCTGACAGTTTTATCGCTATAGCAGCGGTAAGAAGAGGTCCACTGCTGCTGATCATTTCGAAAATGTGAATTCAATCATGTCATGAGGAACCTCACGAGGCATGTTTATTCGACGATCGGCAAAAAATAGAAAGTTCAAAATTTTGAAACTCCGGTAAGTATGGTAATTAATTGGATGATTAGGGTATATTTTAGATTCACCGTTTCACTGTTTCATTTCGTTTCAGTGGCAAGACGATTAATGAAAATATGTTGTTTCATTGTTTTGTTTAAATAAACGATTCAAACGATCAAATTTTGTAATCGTTCGAGTCCACTATTTCAGCGTATGTTACTGTGACAGATGCATATAATATTGTAAGAGATATAATGTGATTTGCAGGGGCGAGCCAGCACGTGGGCCAAGCGCCTTATCGATTTTTTTTTTGCAAAATAATATTATATATTTATATGATTGTAATATTTTTATAAATAATCATATATATTTAAAAATGTACAATATTTTGTTTTATTCGAAAAAAAAATTATAGATCTTGCTTTCATGACGAAAATTCTGAATTCGCCTCTGATAATATGCTAAAATAATATTATGAAGTACGAAAGAACATATAATTTAAATATGAATCTCTAAATACAAAGTCCATATAGATGATTCGAACCGTTCCAAATATTGATCATACTAAAATCTATTTGAAAATTAAAATTTTCAATTTTTTAGAACATTTTACTACTTTATTGGATGGGCACAAAAATCAATAGTTTAACGATTTTCAGGCCTTCAATTTAACAAATTTTATACCCACTCAAATAAATAATGAAAATTTAGATTTTCAAGTAGATTTTAGTATGAACAACATTTTTAATGGTTCAAATCGGCTATTTTCACTTTGTATTTGGAGATTTGAGTTTAAAAGTATATGTCTTTTTCAAGCTCTATCAAGTATTTTAGCATATCTTTATATACAATAGTTTAATTTGATTTATGGTGCTTTTAAAATCAGAAGCAGTTTTTTTTCAGCATTGAATGTTACATATACGCTCTTTGTTCAAATGGTAGTTTTAAGTTGCTCAACACAATCTAGACATCAAAATTTTATAGTATATAAAATTTGACTATTTTAAGAATTGTTTAGCTTTTTCAGATTTTTGATAATTGAACAAAAAGAGAGTTATATTTTAATATTAAATAGGGTCAGATTTTATAAATCTGAAGAAAAAATTTAAAAATCTAAAATAATCAAATTTTATACTTACAAAATTTTGATGTCTAAATTGTGTTGAGCAACTTTGACCAATCATTTTAGTCCTCGATATGTGGAATTTGATGCCAAGCAAAAACACATTTTTTGCTTTGCAATACACTATAATCTATCCCTTATTATAATCTAAAACAATATGAATTCCTGTCTGTGTCAACCGTGCAAAGGGTTAGAAACGGCCGAAAATTAATTCCCGCTCTTGACAATGTGAAATTAGACCCGACTCGAACCAATTTGAGATGACCCAAAAACTAAGCTGAAATCGACGTCATACAACTTGAAATTTGACCCAACAAAACCTGGGACAATCCAAACCTAAGTCGACCTGATAACGATGACTAGAAATCCGACTCAACCCGAGTTCTAACCACTCGTAACTCAAGACGAAGCGATAATTGAGAACTGAAAACCCGACTCAGTCCAGACAATTTTTACCTAATAAAAATATCAACACAAAATCAACTATTTTCGACTCGTAACAAAATAGAAAATTCCGTGAGACTAAATTTTCAATATCCCACTCGCGCAGTGACGCGTGGAATTGATCCGAACAAAGCCTCTTCGAAGTGTTACTTTTTAGGGGGTATTCGGATAGCTGTTGGTGCTTCTTGGGTTGGGTATTTTCACCCATCTAAATCCCAGTTTCCATTTAATACAGTGGGAAAAGTAAAATTTAGTTCGACCAAATTTTTATTTATCCATGACTCCATGTGCACAGTAACAACGCAATTTCAAGAATTTCAAGAATTTCTATTCCCATGACTCCATGGTGTGGGATAATACCGACGAAGATCTTAATGGGAAATACAACTCCTTGGTGTGGGTTTCAGAGGGCTGATTTAGGAATCCGTAGTTTTTGGATTGGTCAGAAATTTTCAGAGAAGAATGACAGTTTGTTTAGTGGCATTGTAACAACGCGGTAGCAATTACTGTAGAACATGTCAAAAATATTGTAATAACGTTGAGAATCAGAAAGCAGACAGATATTCTAATTCCAGAAGATACGAATTCCTGATTTAGTGGATTCCCATTTGCAAAGAGTGCAATGTCAAAATAGATGGAAAAAATAAATCAGGTCAGATGCAATAATATTTTCCCACGAAGATGTGAAAGAAATGTAAAGGAATGAGAAATAAAGTGGGAAATTAACTAAAAGTCTAAAACTCAACAACTTTCAAAATGGCAGCCAACGGTTATGAAAAAAATATTTTTCAATTGAAATAAAATCCTACCAGATGGTATTGATACCTAACATTCCTTAGGGCTCATTCTGAGAATGAAATTGGGAATAAAATTTGAACTGAAGTCTACTGTGCTAATGGGAAAAAATTATGTGTGTTGATTGAATTTGTTCCCCACTTCCGTGAATTACAAACGAACCCTTGATTTGTGATTTTGGAGGAGGTTTTGGGTATGAGGATCTCTGCTATTTAGAGTCAACTTCTGTGTGATTTGATCACACGGAGGTGACATAATGATACTCGATAAGGTTGTTGCTGGATTGGCAGGAATATTTCGGAGTATGAAAAGGGGATCCGAATCTGCTCCTGCACAACGCCGCGCAACAAGAAATTAACAGTTTGGATCGATCGTCAGCTCGATAGATTGACCATCGGTGACAAAAATCAGGAAGCTTTTGAATTTTGACACGAATTTTGATACAGTAAAAAACGGACGATTCATATCTTGCGCTACACCGGGGTCGGACGGTATCAGATCCGATTTCATGAAAAAGGAATTAGAATTTGAAGGACCTATATTCATTAGATTCTTATAGTGACAATATAAAAATAATTTTCATACTCTTTTGTCTCTATACTTGTTAACGTTAAGGTAAACATTAATCAAGTACAATGTGCACGTTTTGGTCAATGGGGCTAGCTCTTAGGGAGCCTATTCGCGCGGCACCATCTAAGAACTTAGAACAACGCTGTCGTACGAAAATAATGTTGTTAATTTGATTAAAAGATCTGTATTTTTTAAATTTAATTTGCATTAATCTTAATGTAATTGAAGAATTGAGATTTTCTACGCAGCAGATACGCCGCGACACGAGATCTGATTCCTAGCTCTTAGGCACCTGGCAATCGCGTAATTTTTTTATCAATAGGAAGACAAATTAAACCCTGAAGAGTTTAGCTTCACTGTTATATAAAATTTGGGGATAAGAACAATGTAAATCTCGAGGTGTACCTTGCACTGATCGTTCGAAGCTTCTTGTCACTTGGTTCTAGTTTAAATATTGAAATTAAAAAGTAATTTTCATATCATGCTGCTCTATGAAAACATATATCGTTGACAAGTACAACCTTATTCTGAAATTGAAAACCATGTAACGTGTGGTATTTAAAAAAATATATGTACGTGATAAAACAATATTTTTGTGTACACTTAAACAACTAGTATAATTCTTTCAAAATATTAATTATTTTCTATACTTTTTTCAATGAACAGATTAATTAAAGTCTGAAAAGAAATTTTCAAAAAGATGAACATGGTATATAATTAAAAAAATTTGCTAACCAAATTTTATATTTTAGAAAAAATGTACTATTTTTAAAAAAGAAATTCATATTATAAAAATATGATCCATAAATCATCAGTTCAACCATTTTTTTATCCCTCTAAAATAGAGTAAAATATTTCGAAACATATAAAATTTTGTTTGCTAGGAGCTTGTCATATGGATATAATTTTAACAACTTGGATCGATCAATTGAAATTTGAAATTGAAGATGTAGTGGGAAATTTCGTTGCAGTTTGAGCTTTATTTGAAAAAATATAATAGCCTCACTGTACATATAAAAACGTCTCTCTACATTATTAAAGAATAACAATTTGTTGGCATATATTTTAATATAATGTTGATTACAGGCATCGCGAATTTAAAAGTGATGTCAATTTTCTACAAGATTGAATATATGTTGAGAAATAATAATATCAACCTCAGAAAATCATCATTAGTTGTAAATAGGCTAGCAATCACAATATTTTCATATTGGTACCTAGCCATATTAGATTGTAATTAAGTTGCATTAGGAAATGGCCAAACGGCTAAATCCCAGATTGGGAATATAGCTAACGGCTAATTGTATTCATAGGCTATAAATACAGATGTACAAAATCTTGTAAATCAGAATTCTCAATATACAAATTTCATCATATTCTATTCTCTCTCTCAAAAGTTTTCATGGTAAAAGAGCAGGAAAACTCCTGACTCCAAAGTCACAAGCACTGCTACAGATAACAAGACCTGCAGACAATATCAAATACTCTCAGGGCCCTCAGACAATACAAGCAATGACTGACTCAAACCAATAATTGGCGAGCAACTCGTGCCTTTCTTTAGCATCACAGGGCAATTCAAAAACCAAAAGAGGCTGCCAAAACTTCTGTTCTTACCAGCAAAAAACCAACTCAAAAACCCAACAAAATATCTGTTCTTATCAGAAAAACAAACTAGAGAAAATTTTATTCTTCCGCAAAACTTAGCCTTACCAGCATACACAAATCCCACCATGTCCCAACAAACAGATAACTCAAAACTCACAACCATCATACTTACTGGCAACAATTACATACCATGGGCCAGAGCTGTTACCATTGGCCTAGGAGGCAAAGACAAACTTAGTTTTGTCACTGGAACCAAACCAAAGCCTGTACCAGCAAAACTCAATGAGGCAACAGCAGAAAAAAGAGCAAAAATAGAGGAATGGGAAACCTCAGATCAAATGATCATGTCATGGCTCCTCAGCACCATGGAGCCAAAAATATCAAACACTCTCATGTACTCAGCCACATCCAAGGAGATCTGGGACAAAGCAAAAAAACGGTATGGCCAGCAAAGCAATTTTGCACACATTTATAGCCTTAAACAAGATCTCGCCAAAATCAAGCAAAATGGCCAAAGCAACAACGAACTTGTGACTGAAATCATGACCAAATGGGAGGAACTCAATGTTTACCTTCCACCCACAGTAGATCCGAATGAAACCCAAAAGAGATCCGAGAATGACTTAATATTCACATACCTGGGGGCATTCGATAATACCTATGAGGCGATTAGGTCACAGATCCTAGCCTCAGCCGAAATGCCAGATTTTGACAGTGTGGTGGCCAGGAATCAACAAGAGGAGTCTAGGCGAGCACTGATGAACCCCCAGACTTCGATCACCACCGACAACCGCGCCTTTCGAGCCTCGTTCCCTAACCCTAACTCGGCCGCCAGGACGAAGGGGCTCACAACAGCCGACTGGTGCGACCACTGCAAGCGAGCAGGGCACAAACAGACTGGTTGCTGGATCCTCCATCTGAAACTTCGGCCGTCGCGAGCCAAGGCAGAAAGAGGAGGTGCTCGGAAAGGGGGAGATCGATTCTTTGGTGGGATGAGCCAACAGACGAGATCTCAACAGACAGGACAAAATAAACAAACCGAAGGAAAACAAACCGACGGAAAAATCGAAGCGTCTGGAACCTCTAGAACCCTCTTTAACACTGAAGGGGAAGGCGCATCCGGATCTTATGTGGCGTCGGCTACACAGATCAATCAGCTGCTGAGTCAATTGAGTAGTCTGTTACAGCAACAGACATCAGGTTTTGTATCCTATAACAAAAATCTTTCAGCATTTAATTCAAACACCAGTAATCTAAATACTATAGATTTAGGACATAATACCACAAATTGGATTATTGACTCTGGTGGCACCGATCATATGACATGGGACCAAAATAAATTACAAAATATTCGACCAACTGAAAAATCATAACATGTATTGGTTGCAAACGGTAATAAGGTCAAAATTGAAGGATTGGTCACAGCAAAACTTCTCACAAAAAAATTGCAAGATGTTTTGTATCTACGGGTCTTTAACACCAACCTTCTGCCAATTAGCAAAATAACACAAGATTTAAATTGCAAAGTAATTTTCTCACAAAATGAAGTGATATTTCAGGACCAAGAATCAGAGAAGAAGATTGGTGAAGGTATTTTTAAAAATGGGCTTTATTACTTTAAGGAATCCATAACCAAGTGTCATGTGTCTCTAAGTTCAGTAAACCGGGACAAACTGCTACATTAGAGATTTGGTCATCCATCTGATCAAGTTTTAAATAAACTATTTTCTTATGATTTAGATTCTAGTAATTGTGATGTTTGTAAGCTTGCAAAGCAAACCAGATTGCCTTTCTCTTTATCTACTAGTATATTAGAAGCAAAATTTGAATTAGTTCATTCAGATGTGTGGGGTCTAGCTCCAGTTGAGTCTTATAACCATTTTAGGTATTTCGTTACATTTATTGATGATTTTTCTCGCACTACATGGGTTTATCTCCTAAAAGGAAAAAAAATGAAGTTTTTTCATGTTTTAAAGATTTTTAAGTTTTATTGAATACCAATACAATGCAAAAATCAATATTTTTAGATCAGATAATGGAACTGGGTATGTGAACAAATTTTTTTCGGAATTATTTAAATCAAAAGATATTTTACACCAAACCACGTGCATTAACACACCCGAACAAAACGGTATTTCAGAAAGAAAAAACTGCCATCTCTTAAATGTCACTAGATCACTTCTTTTTCAAAATAATGTTCCAAAAATATACTGGTCAGATGCAGTGTTGACAGCAACATACCTCATAAACAGATTACCAAGTGTAAGGTTAAAAAATATGAGCCCGTTAGAGATTCACAAAGGAAGAAAAATTGATCTTGATCATATTCGAGTTTTTGGATGTACCTGTTTTGTGCATATTAAACGAAATGATAAGTTAGACAAAAACTCAGTTAAAGCTATGTTTTTAGGGTATTCTCAAGAAAAAAGGGATATAAGTGCTATGATCCGAAGAATTCTAAAATCTATTTCTCACGAGATGTGGCATTCTTCGAAAACACACCTTATTATCAAACAGAGTCAGTAAGTCAACCAATTGCACAACCCCATAATTTTGTATTTCCTGAAGAAACTAGTTAAGAACAGGTAGTGGAAAATCACGCCGATGAATCAAGTGCAATCTCTTCAGGGGGAGAAGATACAGAAACTCAACCTCAGGAATAAATTGAACTTGACCCAGACGAGGAGAAACTCAAGAGGACCCCATTGTCATAAGATCAGTCAGGCAAACCCGGCAACCAATTCGACTACGAGATTATGTTTCCCATCAAGTAATGTATCCAATCCAAAATTATATTTCTTATAGAAAGGTCTCACCAGAATATCAGGCCTATTTAGGGAATATAGCACATCAAATTGAACCTACTTCTTGGGGTGAGGCAAACCAATATCCCGTTTGGCAGAAAGCCATGAACGAGGAACTACAAGCCTTAGAAAAAAACCATACTTGGGACATTATCTGTCTCCCAAAAGGAAAAAAACTTGTAGGATGTAAATGGGTATACAAGATTAAGTATAATAGCGATGGTACAATCGAAAGGTATATAGCTAGATTAGTGGCCAAAAGTTTCACACAGACCTATGGCGTTGACTATCAAGAAACATTTGCACCAGTAGAAAAAATGAGCACAGTCAGAATTCTACTATCAGTAGCTACCAACTTAGGATGGAATTTATTTCAAATGGATGTGAAAAATGCATTCCTTCAAGGAGTGTTGGAGGAAGAAGTCTACATGACTATCCCTCGAGGTTATAATACAACATCAGACTCATCTCAGGTATGTAAGCTTAAGAAAGCAAAGCAATTTACGGATTAAAGCAATCTCCAAGAGCATGGTATGCGAAATTGAGTTCTTTTCTCCTAAAAAATAATTTTGTAAAAAGCACAGCCGATTCATCCATGTTTATTAAACACAAACAAAATTCTACTACCATTATTCTTGTCTACGTAGATGACATTATTGTTACAGGTAACAACAATGAGGAAATCGAAATTGTCAAACAATCTTTAAAAAGGGAATTCGACATAAAAGACCTTGGTAAACTCTCATATTTTCTTGGGATAAAAATAGCATATTCAACCAAAGGCTTGTTTCTATCACAAAGAAAGTATGTACTCGACTTACTAAAAGAAGCTGGAAAAATAGGAGCTAAGCCAGCCAACACTCCAATGGAAACAACAACTAGACTTGGGTTAGAAGATGGTAAGTTACTATCTGACGTAGGGCAATATCAAAAGCTGGTTGGGAAATTAATATATCTTATCGTTATCAGACCAGATATTACATTTGCAGTTAGTATGGTAAGCCAATTTATGCATGCTCCTCGTACCAGCCATCTTAATGCAATTGACAGAATACTTAGATACCTCAAGAGCACCCCAGGTCAAGGAATATGGATGCGAAAAAATGGATCTAATGATGTGGTTGGTTTCTCTGATGCAGATTGGGCCGGAAGCTGTGACAGAAAATCAACCACCGGCTTTTGTACCTTTGTAGGTGGCAACTTGGTAACATGAAAAAGCAAAAAATAGAATGTCATAGCTCGCTCTAATGCAAAAACAGAATATAGAGCCATGACATCAACAACAAGCGGGCTCATATGGATCAAGCACCTACTTGGAGACATGAAGATAGAACACGCAAAAACTAAGCAAATGTACTGTGACAATCAAGCAGCACGGTATATTGCAACCAACCCAGTCTTTCATGAAAGGACAAAGCATATAGAAGTCGATTGTCATTTTGTCAGAGAGAAAGTACAATCTGGAGAAATAGAAACTCCATTCGTCAGAAGCAAAGAGCAACTTGCAGATATTTTCACAAAAGTACTAGATAAGACTAGTCATCTAAATATACCCAACAAGTTGGATTCTATAAATTTATTCGAACTCGACTTGAGAGGGAGTGTTGAGAAATAATACTATCAACCTCAGAAAATCATCATTGATTGTAAATAGGCTAGCAATCACAATATTGCCATATTGGTACCTAGCCATATTAGATTGTAATTAGGCTGCATGAGAAAATAGCCAAACGGCTAAATCTCAGATTAGGAATATAGCCAATGGCTAATTGTATTCATAGGCTATAAATACAGATGTACAAAACTTTATAAATCAGAATTCTCACTATACAAATTTCATCATATTCCATTATCTCTCTCAAAAGTTTTCAATATACGATCCCTTTCTTCCGGAATAATTAAAATCAAACTGTAAGTAGATTAAAACATTCGAATTATGGGATGTTACATGCAGATGGTACAACCCATCTGACGATTCTGACCACTGACCATAAAAGCAGATCGAATTTAATTGGCATAGAGGAGCGTAATTAATTTTTTCGGGAATAATTTTGACGATCCGGACAGTTTTACCATTGATATAATAGATAATATTTGATATATTTACCGAGTTGCCATGCATATTAATTAAAAAACAGGAGAGGTCCCATTACCAGCAATGGAAAAAGAACATGACAATACATGCGAATAGTCACTGGTTCGATGAAAATAGTGTGTGCCTTAATTAGAGATGCCAAAGTCACTTATCAGTAATTAATTGTATTTGGTATGACAAAAGGAATGGTAGGTGAAAACAAATTACACTTCACTACAACAGAAATAGTCTATTACAGTAAACTTATGTGGTCTATTATAGCAGACAAATGATCGGTATAATATGAGGGTTGCTAAAGAATCAAGAAGCCTACTATAATAGACAAACCTATTATAACATGCTTTCATCTAACACCGCTATAATAGATGAAAACTAATCTTTACTCTTATCTTTCTTCTCTCTTCCATTTTTTTCCTTTTTCTTTTGCTACTTAACATTTCCCCCGGAGAAAATGTATATTTGCTGCATTATTTGTTCAAATATTATTTTCTTTGCATTCAGTATAAATTAAAATTTCTTTGCTAGCTAATAACTTTATGAGAATCCACATTTCAACTATCCAATGACATGTGTTTTGACAAGTGACAATTGAAACAAATACTTGGTCAAAAGCTCTAGGATATATTTGACAAGTTATGTTGTTATTTTGAAAGAGTACTATTCAAATAGTAAAAATAATAATATGTAAAAACTGAGAGGGAATTTAGCAACATTTATAAAGTAACAGTCAAAAGAGATTTTGTAAAATATCATTGTCAAAAGTGAAAAAAATTCGAAAAGTGAAGGCAACAGTTATTTTAAATAACCGTTGCTTTATGCTAGGATAAGACAACTGTTATTTACAGACAATCGTTGTCCACACTTTTCGAGATTATTTTTTTTCAAAATTCAAAGGCAACGATTTTTTAAAATAACTGTCTAATAATCATTGTCCTATTCCAACCATTTGTATAAAAAAACATCATCCACGTCTTCTCTTTTCCCGTCTTCTCTTCTTCTTCTTCTTCCAAAAACCGCCTTCCACACCTTCTCAACCCTTCTTCTCATTTCGTTTTTGTCTCTCCTTCCTCTTCTTCCTGGCTCCATACCTCTAGCAGATCTGTATCTGCTAGAGGTGTGGAGGTGATATGATTTGATCGATTTTTCTCTCTCTTTCCCGCTTGGCCGCTAGTTTCACCTCTCGTGTTGTTCTCCTCTCGCCACCTTAAGGTAATTTCTTTTGTTTTTTGCTTAATTTCTTTTATGTGTGAGGTGTCATTGTCACGACATTGTGTTAAACTAAATATGTTAGAACTTGCTTGCATGGTTGTGCTACTGTCACTGTTTTTGGCTTTCTTTTCTGTGCGAGATGCCACTGTCACGGTCTTGTGTTAAACTAAAAAAGTTTGAACTTGTTTGCATGGTTGTGCCACTGTCACGACGTTTGCCTTTCTTTTCTTTGTTTAATGATTTAGGGTTTAAAGTAGTACTACATGCAACTTCTTCTAGCAATTTGTAGTTTGCATGAAACCCCTTTTATTTTAATTTTATTCTTCAATAGTTGGTATGTCATGCTTTGTAGGTGATAGAGAGGTTATGGACAGGGGATTGATCGACTCCGCCATATCATCCATGTCTTCCACCGATCTCGTATTTTTTCCTCTTGCCATGAACGTTGCGTGTTTTTCTCCTCTCACTGCGTTGTTTGTCCTCTGTTCTCTTTGAAGGTAATTTTTATTTATTTTGTTAGTTTCTACAATAATTTAATAGTTAATTGTGCAAGCAAATAGCAACAACTACTTTTGTGTATAGAAAGATAGTAGAACATGAGTGCAATGCTGTTAGAATTTCAATATGCAAGAGAAGTGGAAATCAATAAGTAACAAAATAATAACATATAATTGCTCACAAGTATTTGTATAGTTTTCCAGACAAATTGTACATTCCTCTCTAGAGTTGATTTTATTTGCACTAATTTGTTGATCAGTTGGAGATAAAACATCAGTGACACATATACTTTCTATGTACTTTAATGGGTCCTTAAACTACAAAATACACTTAAAAAGTAATAAGTTGGTACTGTTGGCTCAAACTTTTCTAAGTTTCTTGATTTGCAAAACCAAATTTAATTTAACTATTTCTTGTGTATTAAGTTTAATTGTAGGGGCATTTAAGCAAAAGAACAAAAGAACACAAGAAATGATCAAGAATAACCCAATAGCAAGTTTAGAAGATCAAGAACAAGATGAAGAATTGCTTATGTTAATTAGATCTTAGTTCTATTTAAATGTGGATATAAAAGAACAAGGAAATACAAACCAAACATTATATAGCGTTATAACGCTATCCTTGGCGTTATAACGCTAGATGTCCAAAATGGTAATTTCTGGCTAAACCATACATCGATCTGAGATAGCATTATAACGCTAGATATAGCGTTATAACGCTAGAATGCTGAAATATTCCAAATGAATTTTAAAATAGAAATTGAATCAATAAAATTTCAAAACATCAAGAATATGTCTTAGATATAATTTAAACTTAGGAATATAAATTTTATTTGATCAAAAACATCATTTGGATTAGTAGCAAAATAATTTACACAAAATTCCAGAGAGTTGGCATTATAACACCAAGGTAAGTTCAGGTGCCAAAATTTGGCTAAGTATTGGAAATTTCTGTAGGAATTTGATATAGCGTTATAACGCTAAACATGGCGTTATAACGTGAGAAATCTCAACGGTCAAATGTACTGTCCTGACACAAGATAGCGTTATAACGCTATGTTTTGTACATAGCTTAGCGTTATAACGCTATGTAGAAATTGTACGATCAAAATCCAACAGCCATATTATTTGTCCTGATCTAAGATAGTGTTATAACGCTATGATATACACATGAAATAGCGTTATAACGCTATGTGGCACAGGAATGCTTTTGGTCAGAATTGAGCCCTATATAAACTCTTCTCTCTCAACAGTTATTTATGTTGTCATATTCTATTCAATCAACACCATTACCAGCAATCTTGAGCTTTATACCTATAGCTAAATCCTTGCTCTTAATCCCAAGTTTAATTAGCTAAATCTAATCAAGGGATTATAGAGAGTTAGTTTGTTTGAGTAATTATCTTTGATTATCTTCTAATTAGAAATTGTCAATTCTTGTGAGTGTGTGTTGCCTTGAGCTCCACCGGAGTGTGTAAGTGACTTCAAGGAGGTCGGCTCGATTCTCCACCGATGTGTGTAAGCGAGATAGAGTCCGGCATCGGGTTAGGGTTGGCGGCTCCATCGGTGTGTGTAAGAGAGCCACAATTCCGAAGTTGTAGCATTAAGCAAGCGTTTATTGTTTAGTGTAGCGGAACAGGCTTGTTACCGCAAAAAGTGGGGGTGTCGGGAACCTGAAGACGTAGGTGAGGCATTCGTGCAAGCCGATCTCTGTCAACACGCATTGAGCCATTTTCTTTTCCCTTATCTCTATTTATATTTACTCAATTCAATTAGTTTAATTGCTTGATTTGTTTGTGAATCGAATTGAGTTGTGCTTGAATTGCTTGATTAGGGAATTAATGAAATTGCTTGTTGAATTGCTCAATTGAATTGCTTGCCATAATTTGTGAATTTTTCAATTAGGTCCCTATTAAGTTGAACCGAGCTAAAACTAGTTAAGCACTTAGTACCTTAGGTTCTACAAAGTGGTCTCGGAGCAAGTTGAGCTTGCTAATTAATTGTTGTTAGTTGCAAGCAAAGATCTAAGTCTTACGGCAACCAATTGGCAAATTGCACTACCCCTGGTATTAGGACCAAAATGTAAAAATGTCGGGTATTGGAAACTTAGGATGACCAATTATTTGAATATCCTTGATCTTTGGGATTTGGTCACCATAAGATACACATCGGTATTTGACCCTAAAACGAACCAATTGACAAATGAGTCGTTAATTAGAAGAAGGCAAAACGACCATGCCGTAAATGCAAGCTTTTAAATAGCGGCGATAAAACGGCGATTTAGCAGTTTTTGGAGCTATAACGCAAGATATATTGAAAAATGCGGTTTTAGAAGTTTTTGGCGATATAGCGGTTTTAGCGGCCAATAAAGCGGACACGATTTAGCGTTTTAGCGGCGATATAGCGGTTTTAGTGGTGATATAGCTGTTTAATTGTTATTTTTTAGCAGATCAAGTTTTAGGTGACTTTTTCATTTTTTTTATGCTTCTGAACTACTAATATACTTGCTTATGAATTATTCAATATAGAGCATGGCTAAAATAATATGCATAGTACATCCTATTTCGTACTATGCGATCATTTATATTTAATTTGGTCATTAAATTGATATTTAAGTTGCTCAATAAATTCTATATATCAAAATCTTCTAGGAAATAAAATTTTGTAATTTTTAGAGCTTTCTTGTTATTTTTTAAATATTTTTTAAAAACAGCTCAGAAATGACACTTTTGTAGTATTAAATCTGGACTGTTTTTAAAAAATAGCAAGAAAGCTCTAAAAATCACGAAATTTGATTTCCTACAATATTTTCATATGAAGAATTTATTGAGCAACTTAAATCTCAATTTATTGACATATATATATATATATGCATAGTACGAAATGGGGTGTACTATGCATATTATTTTAGCCATGCTCATTCAATATATTATTCTTTGAAAATATATTATGTGAACAAATTACTATTATATGCTATAATTAAGCATATAAATTATATTAATTATAATTTATACTTAATATCATTTGAAATAAAATAATATGTTATAAATATCTATATGGTAGTTGATAACAAATTACTATTATATGTTATTATTAAGCATATAAATTGTATTAATTATAATTTATACTTAATATCATTTGAAATAAATTTATATTATATAAATATCGATATGGTAGTTTATCGATCGTTTTATCACCGATAAAACGCTAAACGCTAAATCACTCCTCCACCGCTAAACCGCGTGAACAACTATTTTAAACCTTGCGTAAATGTCATTTTAACATCCGTACATGAGTCGATTGCCCCAATTCTAGGGGAGGCAAATAATGCCTATGATATGTGGCATGCATTGCTTCACAAATATGAAGGCAATGCATTGCTCAAATGATCTAGAAGAGCCGGATTGCAATCACAATTCGAAAACTTTAGAATCGGTGGAGTCCATTGAGGACATATACACACGGCTCACTATACTAACTAATGAATTGGTTGAAATAGGTGATCCAATGGAGACATTCAAGATTACAACCAAGCTCATTAGGGTGATGCAATGGAGGGCGTACATGAGCTCGTTGGAGGCCATGAACAATGCGAGCTAGATTCTCTTCACATCCGAAGAAGTGTACTCATTCCTCAAAACCTTTGAAGAAATACTTCGACAACTTGGGGAACATAACGATCAAACCAAAATCGTAGCATTGTCGGCCCGAAACCATAGCCATCTCCATGCCTCCACCTCCAACCGAGACCACCATGACCAATCCTCCATCTCCAACCAAGAATCCCAATTTGTCTCACCCTTCCGAGGCTTTGGGAAAGATGCAAGTAAGGAAATCCTCATTCTAACCAAATTGCTAGAACAAATGTTCAACAATGGAGGCGCTTCTAGTGAAGGACGTCAAGGAGATAACCATCATGCCTTCGTCGCCTTATCGGATGAAGGGAAGATCAACTTGGATGCCATCATCTCCAAGAACAACGTAATCGACCCGAGAGTGATCGAGCTTATCAAGAAGTTTGCTCTCGGACGAGTTGAGGAGAATGATGCGATGAAGGAGGAGCATCCGTTGGAAGAGGTGCAACCGTCAGAGGAGGAGCAACCGGTGGATGAAGCCACCAAAGATGAAGCTAGCACCTCCACCTCTATAGATGAAGCTAAGGTATATCTAGACCATAAACCCATCGAGGTGAATTTTTGTGTAGGGTTGAAATTCGATAGTGAATCGGATGATGATGGTGATGACACAAGTGATGTGTCAAATGAAAAGTTATTGAAAATTGAAATTGCTAGATTAAACAAACTCCTCATTGAATCAAACCAAGTCATCATGAGTAAAGATTGCATAATTAGGGGGTTAAACAACGAAATTCAAGAGCTTGAGTCCAAAGCAACCAAACTTGAAATTGAGAACAAAGCCTTGAAGTCCTCTTGTGCTTTAAAAAAAAAAAAATTGGACTTGAGTAGAATATTTGAGGGACAAAACCCCATGACAAAAATGGTTTGGGATTTGAAAATGGTTCATCTTCTCAATTGCCATCCAAAGAACCCAAAGGCCTTAAAAATGAGGGAAAATACAAGGGAAAAAATGCAAACATCCCAAAAAAGGGTAATAAACCAAATCATGCATTTAGGTACCGGTTCAACAATGGAAGCCATATCAAACCCAAACCGGTACCTAGGTATTTCAACCCGCCATGGTCCAACAATGCATACTATAGGGGACCAAACGGTTGGACATATGAACCAAAACGCCATACAATTGCCCAATATGGTGTGAGACACAATAAAAAACCAAATATTGTGCCCCCAAACAAAGCTTGTGCCTAAGCCAAACTTTAATTTTGTGTACCAATCGAGCAACAAGGCACAACAATTGAGAAGCGATTACCGCACTAGGTTTGTGAAGGCCAATTCGTTAAATACAAACGGTAATCCTCCAACTAGTGCCATATTCAACTATTGTTGCAAGCATGGCCACATTTCACTAGAGTGCACCCTTAGGAAGGAAAGCAACCAACCAAAGATTGATTGGGTGCCTAAAGGGCAAATTTAGAAAATTTGTAAATTGAACCCCCCAAATGTTAATTGCCATATATTTAAGGGGAGCTAATTGTGAATTGTGCCTTAGAAAACGCAAACAAACTCAAACAAGCTCATACAATTGTTAACCCTAATAAAAATACGCTTCTGCAAAACATTTATAAACTTGTTATTTAGGGCACCATAATTTTGAAGAATGCACTAATTGAGGGGGAGCATTGTTGCTCAAATTATAATTTTGCATTAAATTAAGAGAGAAATATCAAATTGACGGGTAGATATTCTTTAAATTGAAAATTTTAAGATGCACCTTTTGTTTGATTTCCGAAAAAGGGGAGAAATCAAATGTGCCATATTGAGATTAAATACAAAATTATTTTGGCACATATGTTTAAGGTTTTGCAAATCAACAAAACGGGGAGATTGTTGGCTCAAACTTTTCTAAGATTTGCAAAACCAAATTGAATTTAACCATTTCTTGTGTGTTAAGTTTAATTGTAGGGGCATTTAAGCAAAATAACAAAAGAACACAAGAAATGACCAAGGATAACCCAAGAGCAAGTTTAGAAGATCAAGATCAAGATGAAGACTTGCTTAGGTTAATTAAATCTTAGTTCTATTTAAATTTGGGTATAAAAGAGCAAGGAAATCCAAACCAAACAATATATAGCGTTATAACGCTAGATGTCCAAAATGGTAATTTCTGGCTAAACCCTACATCGATTTGAGATAGAATTATAATGCTAGATATAGCGTTATAACGCTAGAATGCTGAAATGTTCCAAATGAATTTTAAATAAAAATTGAATCAATAAAATTTCAAAACATCAAGAATATGTCTTAGATATAATTTAAGTTTAGGAATATAAACTTTATTTGATCAAAAACATCATTTGGATTAGTAGCAAACTATTTTACACAAAATTCTAGAGAGTTGGCGTTATAACGCCAAGGTAAGTTCAGGTGCCAAAATTTGACTAAGTACTGAAAATTTCTGTAGGAATTTGGTATAGCATTATAACGCTAAACATGGCATTATAACGCCAGACAAATTCCAACGGTCAAATGTAATGTCCTGACACAAGATAGCATTATAACGCTATGTTTTGAACATAGCTCAGTGTTATAACGCTATGTAAAAATTGTACGATCAAAATCCAACGACCATATTATTTGTCCTGATCTAAGATAGCGTTATAACGCTCTGATTTACACATGAAATAACGTTATAACGCTATGTGGCACAAGATTGCTTTTGGCCAGAATTGAGTCCTATATAAACTCTTATCTCTCAACAATTGTTTCTGTTGTCCAATTCTATTCAATCAACACCATTACCAACAACCTTGAGCTTTATACCTATAGCCAAATCCTTGCTCTTAATCCCAAGTTTAATTAGCTAAATCTAATCTAGGGATTATAGAGAGTTAGTTTGTTTGAGTGATTATCTTTGATTCTCTTCCAATTAGAAATTATCAATTCTTGTGAGTGTGTGTTGCTTTGAACTCCACCGGAGTGTGTAAGTGAGTTCAAGGAAATCGGCTCGATTCTCCACCGGTGTGTGTAAGCGAGATAGAGTCTAGCGTCGGGTTAGAGTTGGCGGCTCCACTGGTGTGTGTAAGAGAGCCCCAATTCCGAAGGTGTAGCATTAAGCAAATCTTTATTGTTTAGTGTAGAGGACCGCGCTTGTTACCACAAGAAGTGGGGACGTTGGGGACCCAAAGACGTAGGCGAGGCATTCGTGCAAGCCGAACTCCGTCAACACGCATTGAGCAATTTTCTTTTCCGTTATCTCTATTTATATTTACTGAATTCAATTAGTTTAATTGCTTGATTTGTTTGTGAATTGAATTGAGTTGTGCTTGAATTGCTTGATTAGGGAATTAATCAAATTCCTTGTTGAATTGCTCAATTGAATTGCTTGCCATAATTTGTGAAATTTTCAATTAGGTCCCTATTAGGTTGAACCGAGCTAAAATTAGTTAATCATCTAGTCCCCTAGGTTCTACAGGTACAATACTTGATGTAGTGAAATATGATAAAAATCCAATGATAGAAATTAAAAAGTCTGGTTTCACCAGTTACCATAGGGAACATATTGTAAATATCAATGAAAAAATGGAAGTTTTTTTCTCTTGTTTGAGAGAGATTCTGAATCGAGAATCTTGTTATTGTATTATGTTATTTATAATGAGACAAGTTGAGAAGAAGTTGTAAATAACAGATTACCTAGAGAAATAGGTAAAATAAATTTTCATCCAAGATTAAATAACTGGTCCATTCTCATTCTAGGTAAAGTCTATCTTGTCGTGATAGAAATGAAGAGAAATAAATAATTCCTAGCTAATGTAATAAAGATACCAATTGTCATTCCAAAAATTCCAGCCATTGTCTTTATTCTAAAAAGTTCAGGAATGGATATGTACGGAATAGAGAAATTCCACCCACCTAAGTAAAGAATTGTGACAAATAATGAAGAAACTAATAGATTTAGGTAAGAAGCAAGATAAAAGAGAGCATATTTGATACTTGAATATTCGGTTTGATAGCCTGCTACTAATTCCTCCTCTGCTTCCCTAAAGAGTAACCAATTAACATATTTTTCACTTGGATAGTAGATTCTTCTTTATAAGTTGAGGCTTTTGTCCCTTTATGGCCTTTAATCAATACATATTTACATTGATACAAGATCGTCCTCTCTTGTTAGGTTCTTTCTCTAGAAATATTCATTTTATTTGGTGGCACTATATGTCCTTCCATAATTCACCCATGCCTCTCTCTCTCCCTGGCTGAATTCACCCATGCTGAATTCACCACCTCCTGCCTCTACTCTCTCTCTCCCTTGGCCGAATCCACCACTACATGGCTACCTCTTCATCATTCCTCTTCTCTCCCGACATCTTCACCTCTCTTATTTTTCTCATCTTCTCAGCACTTTCTAATCACTAGGTTGTTCTCCTCCTTCCTCTTCTTTAATGTGATTTGTTTGTTGTGAATAAATTGTTGTTGGATTTAGGGTTGGGTTTAGAATTATTGTTGCTTGAATAAATTAACTTTCTATCATGAATAAATTATTTTAATTTTCTGTTATGAATAATTTTTTTTTCTTTTTTAAGGTGGTATGATATGTTAGGGTTTAGGGCTTAGAATTAGTGTTTCTTGATCTAATCTGAATTGATCTGTTCTTTTGTAATGATTTTGATCAATTGTAAATGTTAGAAGGACTATGGACAAACTTGTCTCACTTTTATGGATGCATTGAAGTTAGACTCCGCCAATGAGAAAAATCCAAAAGACCTTGCGGTATGTCCTTCGTTACTTTTATTATTTAAATGTGTAAGCAATTAAAAACAACTGTGTAAATTAATGTATTCGAACGTGAATGAAATGTTGTTTGGATTACAATAATTTAAGATCATTTTGTCTTTTGGTAGGACAAATATGAAGATGCAATATGCAAGAGGAGTGAAGTTGAAGGTGAAGGGAGTGGCCAACACTTTGGGACATGGGAATGACCGACTCCGCCAACACGTGAGTTCATTCCTCTCTAGAGTTGATTTCATTTGCTCTCAATTTTTGATAAGATAAAGATAAAACACCAGTGGCTCGTATGTCTTCTATGTAGTTTAAATGATCCTTAAACTACAAAACACACAGAAAAACAAATAAGTTAGTACAATACTTGATATAGGTGAAACATGGTGAAAATCCAATGATAGAAATTAAAAAGTCTGGTTTCACCTTAAAGAGCTTAAGTGTTTCACCCTAAAGAATAACTAATTAATCTATTTTTCACTTAAGCTCTGTTTGGCACTCCAAGGAATACCCTATTCTTTGGAATAGATTTGCTATTCCAAAAATTGAAAGTGCCAAACACGGTTTAGTATTTTGGAATAGAGTTGGTTTTAGCTAATCCGCTATACCACCCATATGGTGGTATAGCCGGTTTAGCAATTGTGGAATATACTTTGGTTTAGTATTAGTATATTTTAATAGCCGGTTTACTATTATTATTATTATTATTCATTAGTGTTATTAATATATTATTATAATATTTATTGTTATTATTATATTATTATATTATTATTATAATAATATTATTATATTATTATATTATTATAATAATATTATTATATTATATATTATTATAATATTGTTATTATATTATTATATATTATTATATTTTTATATTATTATAATATTATTATATATTATTATTATAATATTATTATAATAATATTATTATATTTATTGTTATTATTATTTTATCATAATATAATAATATTATTATTATAATATAATTATTATATTATTATATTATTATATTATTATATATTATTATAATATTATTATAATAATATTATTACACTATAATAATATTATTATATTTTTATAGTGATATTATTATAATATTATTGTAATAATAATATTATAATATTATAATAATAATAAATATAATAATATTATAACGATAAATATAATAATAACAATAAATATAATATTACTATAATAATATTATAATAATATCACTATAAAAATATAATAATATTATTATAGTGTAATAATATTATTATAATAATATTATAAAAATATATAATAATATTATAATAATATATAATAATATTATAATAATATTATAATATTATAACGATAATATAATAATATTATTATAGTGTAATAATATTATTATAATATATATTTCAATAATAATATATAATAATATTATAATAATAATATAATAATAACAATAAATATTTTAATATATATTAATAACACTAATGAATAATAATAATAGTAAACCGGCTATTAAAATATACTAATACTAAATCGAAGTCTATTCCACAATTGCTAAATCGGCTATACAACCATATGGGTGGTATAGCGGATTAGCTAAAACCAACTCTATTCCAAAATACTAAATCGTGTTTGGCACTTTCAATTATGGACCTATGTCGTAGATTTCTCAACCATTAAACTCAAATCCTATTATTATGGATCAACAACAATTAAACTCGTAGATTTTAAACCAAGCGTTTCTTTTGATTATGGATCTAAGTCGTAGATTTCTCAACCATTAAACTCAAATTCTAGGATTAATCAAACTAAAGAGAAAAGAAACAATACTTTGATCAACAATAATTCATACAACTGTTTTCCAGTACTTTGATCAATAATTCATACTTTGATCAGCAAGTTTCATGGTTACACCCTAGCCCTAGAGAGGGGTTTAGTCTCTCATGGCACAAGCAAATACAAGAAAGCAATCCATTACACACAAGAAGAATAGATTAGAGAGAGAAATAGGTCCAACAAAATCAAAGAAATCTCTTGAGTGCTTCATGATCGTCTCTTCCACATTCTTGAGACTTAGATCCCCTTTTTTCATTCTTAGCCGCCAGAGAGAATAGCCAAACTCGAGCTAGAAAGAAGAAAAGCAGATATGGCAAGATTCTGGTCTCTTTCCTCTTTTGAATCCTGGCTTTCTGAAATTCCACCCAAATTCTTGCGTCCGCAAAGATATCCTTGCGTTCGTAAGAATTTTGTTCCTGTTCTTTGGGAGGGAAATGTGGCCAAGTAATAAATCCTTGCACCCGCTAGAATTTCCTTGCGTCCTTAAGAATTTTCTTGCATCTGCAATGATATGCTCTAGCCTCATTTGTCCAAGCGTAGCACATACTTGTGTCTGCAAGAATTTGCTCTGAACTCCTCTGTCCAAGTGCACACATCCTTTGGTCCGCAATAATTTGCTATCTTGGTCCAGCTTGCACGTCTTGATTTGATCCTGTCTCGTCCGATTCTCTTGTACCTGCATTGAAATTGAACAAACAAGAAATTATCACGAACTTACATGCTTTTAATCTAATTAAACTTGAAATATGGAAATATTGGTTAAATTTGTATACAAAATCATGTGTACACATATAAAATCGGCTTATCAAGAATTAATTCGGATGGTGGTACCAGCGCTTGTACATCTGATTTTATTATAACCGGCATAAAGGAGGTTGCACAAGATCGTTTTTTCCATAGTGCATAGTCTTTGTGGAGTGAGGTTATGATATTTCATAAAGTATCATTCGTGCAATATTTCACTTTTTTATTTTCAATTTTAAAGTTTAGATGATTGATCTAAACGATTTGACATGATTTTCATACTAAATTTTTTTTGTAGAATTGTTTACTATTTTTAAGAGAAGTGAAAATAATTCATGTTGGATGGTCAAAAAATCGTTAGATTAACCAACTTTTCAATCTTTTAAAAATAATAAAAAAATTCCGTAAAATACTATTCGTCTGAGAAGATTTTATTATGAAAATCACGTTCAACGGTTCGAATCAGTTGTTTAGATTTTGTATTTGAAACTGAAGACAAAGTATTGCTTGAGTGGTGCCTCTTAAGTACCAAAGCCTCACTCGTCTTTTGTGTTCTTATGTATGAATTATCCAACAACTAATTGTATTGTATATCATTATATATTTGTTTAATAGTTTTAAAGGAATTTATGTGTATGAGATTTGCTTCATCAAAATTTAATTAATTGAATAGATTTTGTCATTTAAAATATCTAACTTTTTTTTTTGACAAAACCAGATGGACACTTCAAGTTATATACTTTCTATATTTTAAAGTATTTTTTGTCCATTTGTTCATTAATAATATTTTAAAGTAAATATATATTAAAGTAACAATTTCTTCCAAAGACGTCATTTTTTGAGAGAGATTCGCAAAATCAATCTAGTGAGTGATAAATTTTGAAGAACAAGTTTAAAAAGAGAGAGACAGGAACAACAAAAATAGAAAATACCAAATACCAAACAAACAGTAATAACAAAAGGCAGATACAGTTATGAAAACTATAAAACTCACTATGATATTTGACGACTAATACTAAAAATAATCATAAAGATAAAATTTTGAGCGCATTGTAGAAGAGACAAACGGGGACAAGAACAAACCCAAAAAAAAAAACATGTTAAGTCCCAACTTCAGATTCAAAACACACAAAACCGAATGGGTTTTGAGAACCCTTACAACATCCAATCCCATTTATTGTGATGTTTGCTTAATAACTTATTACCTCTCTCTTCTCCAGCTCAGCTCCCGTAAAAAGAGGGTGTGTACTGTAGAGAGAGAAAAAGCCTAAAGACTAAGTCTCAGATGGCCAGATGGGGGGGAGAGAGAGAGAGAAGACAGAGAGAAACCAAAATCCGAAAGGCGTGGGGGAAAAAGAATCAAACCACACGACTAGCTCTTACTCTTTATTTCATTATCGAACTCAGCTTTCTGTATCCTTGATCACACTTAAAAAATCTCCTATTGTATCATTTTATCTGTACACTAACAGTGATGCCCTTTATAATGCCTACTGTCCGGGCTACAACGCCTTCCCCATTTCTTTTGCAATTTGATAAACCCCTCTCCCTCTCTATTTTCTCTCTCTCTCCTCCGGTGTCATTGTCTCACACATACTTCCTCAGAGAAAAAAGAGACCCCTCTCTTCTCTCTTTTAATACACGCACCTAACCAGGACAAATCGAAGAAACAAGTTACTTTCCCCACCCTTCTCTCTCTTCTCTACTTTACTCCTCTCCTCTCCTCTCCATCCCTCCGGATTATTCACACTTTATTGATCGCTTCATTCACTTCTTATTCTCTAGCTACACGCCTACACCTCACTGAAGGAATTAAAATTGGCAACTACAAACAAACAAAAGGGAATTAACAAACTCCACCTCTCCATAAATGGAAGCTACATCAGCACAATCGCCGGACCTCTCCCTGCACATCAGCTTACCAAACACAACATGGTCGACATCTCTCTCTGATCCTGCCGCATGTCCCAGCCGTGAAACATGGCGCCACCTGGATGGTCGACCAAAGTCACACAGCGACAGTTACATGAACCTCTCCCTTTCTCAGCCATCTCCTGTCTCTGCCGAGGCCGAGAGCCCATGGCGACGCGTTGATCCCTTATCATCCTCATTTAACCCCCAATCTGACTGCCCTCGTCCCATCAGAGGCATCCCTATTTACCATGGCAACAACACCAGCACCACAATCTCCCCTTTCATGTCTTCTGATCCTAAAAGTAACAACGCCACCATGCCTTGTTTGTATGGTCACCAAATCAACTCTAACAATTACAACAATTACCCCTTAACTTGGCCTACTCCTTCGTCATCAGGCCTAGACCCAGCTTCTATGGGTCCTGCATTTCAGATGCCGGGTGCAGCCTCAACGTACCACCGGATGTTAATTGGACCGGCAAGGCTTAATGGGTTATCATCAGAGATGAACCCATTTAAGGGGTTTAATGGCTACCATCATGCGAGTCAGTTCGGGATTGGGTCGAGATTCGTCTCCAAACTTCCTGCAAAAAGGAGCATGCGAGCTCCTCGAATGAGATGGACCAGCACTCTACATGCGCGATTCATGCATGCGGTCGAGTTATTAGGCGGCCATGAGAGTATGACTGTTTATGCTAATTCAATAATTTGTTGAGCTTCCATTGGTGTAGTTGCATTCCTAATTAATTGTATAAATTGATTATATCGATCAGGGGCGACGCCAAAGTCGGTGCTGGAGTTAATGGATGTGAAGGATCTCACGCTGGCACATGTGAAGAGCCATTTACAGGTACATTATGAAATTGTTTGGTTTATTTAGAGGTGCATTCTTCTATGGGTTTATTTGGTCTTATTTATTTGTTATTTTTCTCAGAGTGGTTTGAGTTTCTCTCTCTTTCTCTCCTGGCACAGTTGCCAATGAATAAATGAATGCATGAACAAGTATGGAAACAGTACATGATCCAATTAGACAAGGCAGTGCCATTCATGGGAAAGAGAGAGAAGAAACAAGGGAAAAGGCAGCATCATTATGCAATAATGCCGTTGTACTCTAGCTCAACCAAGCTAAAAGCTAAAGATGCAACCAAAATATATAAATCTATAAGAATATTTAGCCTGTCATAGCGTGATTGATCTTATTTCAACATTTACGCCCCTTATTTTTTTCTTTTGACTATCAAGATCTCTTTCTCTCTCTCTTGGAAGCTTGGCAGAAGCTGCCAAGGTATCTGTCTCTCACACACAGAGACTTGATTTTCTCTTGCTTTATCTGAACAGATGTATAGAACTGTGAAGAGCACTGACAAGCCTGCAGCTTCATCAGGTAATATTTCTTTGCTATATTATTTGTTTATAAGTAGAAAGATTAAGCTAATAATTAAGTGCTAGTGCATTGAAACAAACAAAATAATCTTTCTTATTAGATGGTACTGGAGAAGATGATTTTGGATCTGGTTCGGACATTAATATAAGGCGTTTAATGGAGCAGCAAGCAAACGATAGAACAAGTCCTGAAATGGATTACTCCCTAAACAACACTTCAACCAGATGGAGCAATTCATCAAGGTAAATGTCATTTTACCCCTTTAATAATCTTTTCAATTTGTTTCTTTAATTTCTCTCATAGCTAAGGCATGAATCGGTGCAAGTACAACTTTTAACTTTTGCATGCCATTGGGTCTGTTCTTTTGTTGCATTGAGAAGTATTCACAAAATTTTAAACCCGTATTTGAAGAAAAGAAGAGTACAAGTACAACGCCACCTTTTCCCTTTTACTGTTTGTTTCCCTTCTCCTTTCAATCAAGAGATATGCTGTTGCACTATGAGTCAAAGCCTACAATAGGAAAACAAAAACTATAGAAAGAAAAATACAAAAGAAATAATGATCCTTGGTAACAATGTTCTTATTTTTATTGTTTGGATAGAAAGAAGTAATAGACAAATACGGTAGGTTGAACAAGACATACATGATTAAAAATATTTTCATAACTTCGTACTAACAAACTTATAGTATGGGGTTTTGAACTTTTCATCAGTTATATATATGCCACAGAAAAGACCAAAAACCTCTATTCCCTCTTTACTTGAGCTTGCGTTTTCTCTTTGGTCTTATTGAAGTAAAAGGACAATATGCGATATGTTAGTCAGGTATTGCACTTGTCCTTTTGCACCACATATAGGTCCATTTTTTATGAAACCTTTATTTTCAATGCTCATGACTCTTCTTACGAAGGCATTGTTTTGACCTGACATGCTCTCAGATCTATATCTACACAAGCAAGTTTTGTCTCTCTCTAAGAAACTTTTATCCTATTTTCGCTTTGTTTTTTTTTTACATTAATTTGGCTGGCAAATGGTAATCCGTTCCTTTTTATTATCACTTCACTTTTTGGGAGTATACTTAACAATTTGGCTGGCAAATGCTCTCATATCGGATATCATTAGTAAACTGTTGCGACTTCAGAAGACGACAGGATTGTTTTGGGAGTATACTTAAAATTTATGCTATACTTTACAACTATTATATATATGCATATTATTCCAAATTCCAATTAGTATACTTCCATAGATTAAATGTTATAATATCATCAGAGGTTTTCTTCTTTTTCTCCCTCTTTACATTAATTGCAAGGGCCAGTCAGCGTAAAGGTTTTGGCACCACAATCTTGTACTCTAAGTTCTAATTGACGATGATTAAATTTATAATTAGTTTAAATTGCTTATTTTCTACAATAAAATGTTAAATTTTTACGCTTAAATGTAAAAAGCGTGAAGTTAAGTAAAGGCAATGACGCTAATATTACTTTGTTGCTGCTTATCCAGTTATCCTGTATAGTATTGACTACAAAAAAGGTATATAAAAACAAAATTAGATCTTGCCGTACATAGAACAGACAAGAAAAAAAATAGAGTATCCCAAGTTCCCAACGTGCATTTTCCAAAGAAAAATTCTCACTATAAAGTAGATGTCTTTGCAAAATATAATATAGCATATACCCCCACATCACCAAGGTGTCTGAGATAGTCCCCCTTTTTTTAATAATCTCAGCAGGGATCCATGGCCGCTCGTAAATTCTTGTAACATGGATGCAAATAGACCACCTGGATTATCTTGTCAAGCTGATCAGGTACTTGTTCTCGTATACAATTTTCAGATACCTAGTTTTATTATGTGTGTCATATGATTTACCATAACATTAATTTTTTGTGCAACAGAACAATGAAATGTGCCGATCCAATGGTTCACAAGTATCTAACCATGAGCGCAACAGCCTCAGCCTTGAGTTCACGCTTGGCAGACCCGACTGGCATGGTTCCGACCAGATTGGCTAAGAAATTGTGTCTCACAAAGTTAAGGTCATATGATTTTTGTTTCTTTGGTTAGTGACTAGCTAGAGTGTGAATGAGAGAAGGAAAAGGAGAGAGCAAAATCTGAGCATGAGAGAATATATATAGAAAAGAGCAAGTAGTGAGCACTCCATGCATCGATGTCTCTCTCTTTATTTTTCTTTGCTTTTTTTCTCTCTTCTTTTCTGTTCTTAAACAACAGCGTGTGGGGTGACTAAAGCTGCATTAAGCTTCACTTGATTCTATCATATGCACATGCAAAGTAGGAAAGGAGAGAAAAGATAGTTGTGTTCTTATGAAGCAATCTATCTGGAAATATAATATTTTTTTGCTCATTACTTTTGCATTCTTTTCTTCTGTGGTCTTTCTTTTAGTTGGGTTTAGTATATACTTAATATTTTTCTTATATATTATAGAGATGATGGAAATAAATAACCTTGTTATTACATGTTAGAAGAGTTGAAGAATTATATACATATATACTCTTAGTTGATCACTTAATTGTAAAATTGCTGCAGCTCCACATATTAAAGTATTAAACAGCTACAGAAGTTAAGAAAATGTTGCTGAATTACATGTGTTCTTCACTTAGTTTATCCCTTCTTTGGGCTAGTACACACATGTGCGTAAAGATCTGTAATAATCTGTAATAACTTGAACTTGAAAGAAAATCAGTATTGAATAGTCTTCATTGTTGTTGAAGTATCGTGCTGGACGAAGAGATATATCCAACTCAATTAGCAGTTGCATAGTATATAATTAATCATGCTTCAACCCATTATTACTTGAATATAGTAGCAGTTTACTAACTAAGAGTATCAGAGGTTTAATTATGTTCTTAATTGCATTTGTTAGCAGGAGAGAAAAAACATGTGGAGATTCTAGTATACGGAGTTTATTTCAGACACTGTATACAAAAGCTTCCGAATCTTTCCTCTCATTTTCGTCTCCAATGAAAACACCAAAGTTTGTAGGAACCCGGAAATCTTTCATCGGAAACGTGTAAATCTCTTCTGACAGCGGTCCTGACGCAAAGTTTAGGGGTCGGCGATGCCCTCCATCGTTATCAATCTACTCAAGTTGGTAGATCACATAAGAGTGTTCATGGGACAAAAAGCATGTAGTAATGGAGGCAAGAACAGCTTTAAACTCTGCCATTGAAGAATATATATTTTTTCTGGAGAAAAATAGAGGTCAAACCTCTATCTTTATTAATGGGACAAAAACTAAATAATATATGGTAGAGGCACATCGTTAAACAACGAATTATTGTTGAGGGATACAACAAGTTATTGAAAGGGTTGCATTGGTCAATTTTGTATAGCTGGGACGTACTACTGCAAAGCCCACATACAGTGCAATAGAGGCGCAACGAAAGCTACAAATTGACTTTCATTGGTCACAAATTTGTGGTGTTTAATTCTGTGGAAGTACTGTGAAGTAATTATCATGTCAATGTCTATTATATCTCTGGAAACCATTTCCATGCAGGTAATATATAATCATACATAATACCTTTCCGTACCTATACCTTATATTTTCACCGCAAAGAAAAAGAGAAACCCTCGAGGTTATGCATGAAAAAGAAAACAATTTCATTCATTTTATTAAACATTAATCGAGAGAGTTCAAAACAAATTTAGTTAGAAGTTCAACTGGAGCGAGGAGCAATAAAAAGCAAGCCATTAATAAGCATATATTTCAGGAATATAGTAAATAAACCTATCAATTCGTTACAAGAACTATAGAGTATAAACGGATTCATTTAGCAGATTAAATTATACCTTGAATGAACCAATTG
Source organism: Eleocharis quinqueflora (assembly GCA_964058865.1). Taxonomy (NCBI): domain Eukaryota; kingdom Viridiplantae; phylum Streptophyta; class Magnoliopsida; order Poales; family Cyperaceae; genus Eleocharis; species Eleocharis quinqueflora. Next base: position 79,551 of record CAXKVX010002043.1, on the reverse strand, counting down.
GTACCCTTCTAATTAGCTAACTCGATCTTCAATTCCATTTCAAAGTAATAGAATAATTAAGTTTGTTGAACGCAGCAAGAGGGACCAAAAAGCAGAATTCATTACCATGGTGTGTAGAGTGGTCCCGCTAAGAGAAACAGAAATAAATGGAGAACTTTGGAAGAGTTATGTCAAAGTTAAACTAGGGGAACAATGTGTAGGGATGATCGCAACTAATATCCGGACAAGAATTCTGTAGCAGCATTCATTGTGTATGTGTGTGAGATATTGGCAACAGGATCTGGTGATGCACGAGACGGTGTAGCGCAGCATCTAAACCGTTTGATTTTCACTGATTGCATCAAGATTCATGTCAAAGTATAAAAGTCTCTCTGATTTTCATCGTTGGCGGTCGATCGCAAGCTGACGATCGATTCAAATCATTCATTTGCTGTAGCGCGGTACCGCGCTACAGCGGATTCGGGTCCGAGATATTGAGAGTGAGAGGGGGAGAGAGAGAAAGTCTGCCTAGAGTTTCATAAAAAGAGAAAAAAAAAAAGAAAAGATAGAGGTAATAAATTTTTAAACAGGAGCAGGAAAACATGGGTGACTGGGAAATGATTTGGCACTCCATTGCTTTATGATTGAGGAGCTTCTGTCCTTTTCACTTTACATTTATTTCTGTGAATTTTGCAACATATCACCAAATATTGTTCACAAAGTTACAACACTGGTTCAACATTCTTAGAGAAATGAAAAATGTCCATACATGCATAAAGGGATTATATATATACAATGACATAAGAAAATCATCACTTTGATTAAAATTACGTAATTTTCATTAAAGATATTTATCTTATAGAAACTTTTAGTTTTTTTTCTCGTTGATTAGTTAACACAATTAAATATTTTACAATTGATTATAAGAAAAAAAAAATAGTGCCGATAAATTAAATATTTTATATATGCATTTATTTATACACTTAAATTTATCGACAAATGGGAGAGGTTTTGGGCAGTATAATTAGCTGTTTTCAATTTTTAAATACCGTAAATATTAATTGCTTTACAAAAAGAAATTACACTAACTATGTAATAAAATGAATAGTTTCTCTCTTAGCAACAAAAAGACTAAATATATATTTAATTTCGGGGTGGCTATAATCCTTTTGTCTACTAATGCGCTTATTAATAATAAAAATATATTACAACAAAAAAGGAGAAAGAAAATAGAAAAGCATTTGTAAGATAAACCCTAATAACGTAAATCTATTAAGGTCTAAAATTGTTTTTTTTTTTTGCAAAAGAAAATAAGAGTCTCATTAATTTACCAACAGTTGCATTGATCTATTCGCGATCCGTGTCGAACATGTACATGTTGTATAAAGCTCGCATCAGTCATGCTAGAAACCAACATGACCTGCCAAGTCCTTCATGGAGAAGGTCTGAGGTTTAAATCCCGTCAGGAGCTACTTTTAGGAGGGTTTTCAAATTTATTCTCTGCTTTGTTTGTGAGTGTGTGTATTGTAAGCCTACGAACAATTAATCAAAAAAAAGAACCAACATGACCTACATACAACACGATACATTCAACCACATATTTTCTGAGAATGAAAATCTTTGCCAGAGAGGAGTGACAGCCACAATTTTTTTTTTTTATCAAAGCAAACCCCAAACAGGGGTGTCAGCTTCCATAAATTGAAAGCAACAAAATACAAAAGTTTTCGGTATAGAAATTCTATACCTTTATTTACATCACTTGCTTGAAATTAAAATTGTCTACCTAATTTTGCACTTAAGGTACTAACCCTTACCAACATAATGTTGCATCCCCTAGATAGCCACAATTAATTAATCAGCGAAAAGTAACCAAAAAGCAAACTAGACCGCTCCAAAAATGCCTCATCGTCGTCGATCCACATTGGAGTTATCTATATGTACACAGTGCTCCCACCTCTGCCTCCGGTCAATGACTCAAAAAAGGAGGCATTCTAAATTTAAAGCATAAGGTATGCATGGATCCACGCGTCAGTGTAAGCGGGAGAGATATGAAGGCAAGACAAAGGACACTATATCAATGCCCAACTATCACTACTAGAATTTTAGTTATTTATGTGGTTAGCTAAGATTTTTTGCCTGACAAAACAAGATTGGACGAAAGTATTGAAATTTGACGTGTGGTGTAAATTATTTCCGTGGATAAACCCACAGAATAAATGTTTACGGAATAAATTTTTCTTGTTTCACGAAAATAATTGTGTAATTCCACGGAAATAACAATACATGACCCATTTTTTTCTTAACAAGATTTGTTTTTATTTCTCTCTCTCTTTCCTCCCCAATCTCGCCTTATCTCAAAACTCAAATTCTTTGCTGCTCTCACCTGTTTTCCTCCACTCGCGCCCCCAACAGTGTCTTTCCTCTTCTTCAATTTCTTTCAATACAACACCTCATTTCTCTCTCTCGGTTTACCTAGATTAAACCCTAGATTAACCTCGTTCACTCCTTCTCCTACCTTGGGTTTTACTGAGGTGAGATCTAACTCTAAAACTCGACGGAGATCATGCCTCTTACTTACGTGTCGCTAATACAGTGCTGGATTTGGCTAGTATTATCTCGTTTTTAGAGTGAACTTGAAATGAAAGTTCAATTTGCTTTAGTGGACACCAAACTCACTATTCACTTCACTTATGAAGTGCTGGCGTGATCTAGGTCGTCGGATCAAATGAGCCAGTTACCTCTTTTGGAAATTTATATAAGATTAAATAAACAAGATAAGACTTTATGCTTTGGGATAACAAAAGCAAGGCCGTAGAAGTTGGACCTTTAAACAACTGCTATTCATAAATTTCAATTATGAGATAACCTTTCTCTATTTTTTTTTAGAAGTTTCAAGACTTCAAGAAGTGTCCAGCCTATATAAACTTGGAATATTCGAACCAGAAGCATCAAGAAAGTCATCCACAAGTTTACAATTGAGCACCAGAAAGAGCATATTAGCCTTCTCATTCAGCATCCACATCCTGAGAGTGTGTTAGGATAGCTAAATCTCTAATTATCAATTGGAGAGAACACTTTTAAGATTATTTTAGTTTGGTGCAATACGTTGTGTTGTCAAGTAGTTCATCATTATCTTTGATTGTGTTGTCAATCAGACGATTAGGCCTTTATAGATCGGTGTAGCCTCTTTTAATGGATTGGAAACTTTAGGATAGACTTTCTTATTGTAAAACATTGGTTTTAGTGGAATATGTCCCATGAGGTATTTTGGATCCGGAGGTCCCTTGGATGTAGGCTTGGTTGATAAGTTGAACCACGTTAAATAACGTGTTTTCTTTCTCTTACTCTCTCTTTTACTCTACTTTTGCATACTTGCTTGAATTATCGAAATTGTTCTATTACTTGCTTGCTTGACTTAGCTAGATAATTAAGGTCCAAAAATTATAATTGAAATTGTTAAACACTTCCACAATCGATTTAGGCCTTATTAGCACTTAGGATTACAAAATATCAATTTGTATCAGAGTAAAAGGTTCATATCTAGATAACTTGACCAACATGAGTCTTGATACAAGTATGGTTGAACACCCAAAAATTATGCGAAATGGTGATTTTAAATCTTGAAAAAAGGCAATGCAAGAATACTTACAGGGAAATTATCTTTTATACTCTAGACAATAGCTATGCTTCATATTTCGAATTGAATATTGTAGATTAATTGTTGAAATTCTTATTGATTCAAATCTTGCATATGAAACATGACATTTTCTTGATAATGATTTTAGCAATGATATTCAAATCTTACAACAATTACAATTCAAGCTTTTAGATCTTAATCACCTAGCTAAGAGGAATTGAGAAAATCAAAATAACAATGTGCAAGTATATTAAAGAGAGAGAGAGTAAATAGCAAGAGAGATCAAGAGAACACAAGCATACGCGGTATAACGTTATTCAGCCTATATCCACGGGAAACTTCCTTTCGAGACCGATTCCACTAAACAATAAGTGTTCTTTACAATTGCGTAACCTATCTTTGGTTTTTTTCTCAATAAGCAAACCAATCTTAGAGCATCTCCATCCGTGAAACTATTTGAGTTCTAAATAATGTCACATCAGATTAAGAATCTTAATTCTTTTTTAGTTTATAAACTCTTACATCCCTAAAACTACAATTAGAGTTTCTTAATCGCCACATCATCAACTAACTATTATTTTGTTAATTTTTTTAACCAATGATATTGACACATCACAGTTTATAAATCCTAAATCAAAGTTTCTAAATAAGAAACTCTCAATCAAAGTTTCTAAATTAGAAACTCTATTACATTTCTGAAACTGAGTTATAAACTGCCACGTTAGATTAGAAACCCTGAAAATTTCAGGGATGAAGATGCTCTTAGGTTCCTAAACCTATGCAAGGGGCTACACCACTCTACAAGACAAAAGGTCTGATTGACTACACAATCAAGGACAATGGTGCATTACTTGACAACACAAATGTAGTGCACCAAAGGCTGGAAACTAGCAAGAAAGAAGTGTTCTCGGATCGACAATTAGATAATTATAGCTATCCTAAATCTCTCAGGTTAGGCAGATGTAGGAGAATGCTCTAATGCTCTTTTTGGTGCTCAATTGAATGCTTGAAAGTTTGGGGGGGTTTCAGATATCTTCCAAATTGGTATCCCCAAAGTATATATAGGCTGAGCACATCTTGGAGTCTTGATTTTGCCCTCATGTGTTATAGAATTCTGGAACACGTTACATAACATGTTATAACAGATTGGCACCTTTTTAGAAATGCCCTTCTGTGCTTCTTTCACTGACTTCTAGGCCATCTTGAGCAGTAACCCATTTTGACGGGTTGGGGACCCATAATGACGGGCTGGGGACCCGTAATGACGGGCTGGGAACCCGTTGTGACGCGTCTGGAATGCGTTACAACAACGCATAGCTCTGGAAAACCATTCTTCTCAAGATCTTCTCCTCTTGAACCCGTTGTGATGGGTTAGGCACCTGTTATGACGGGTTGGGCAGCCGTTGTAATGGGTTGAGCATGCGTTATGGTAACGCATGGCTCTGAAAATGTCAATTGTGCTTGCTCTTGATGTCTTCGAGTATGTCTTGATTTTGGCCTCATGTGTTATAGAATTCTGGAACGCGTTACAGAACATGTATAATAGGTTGGCACCTTTTTAGAAATGCCCTTCTGTGCTTTCACTGACTTCTGGGCCATCTTAAGCAGTAACCCATTTTGACAGGTTGGGGACCGTAATGACGGGCTGAGAACCCGTTGTGACGTGTCTGGAATGCGTTACAATAACGCATGGCTCTGGAAAATCCCTCTTCTCAAGCTCTTCTCCTCTTGAACTCATTGTGACTGATTGGGCACCTGTTATGATGGATTGGGCAGCCGTTGTAATGGGTTGAGCATGCATTATGGTAACGCATGGATCTGAAAATGCCAATTGTGCTTGCTCTTGATGTCTTCGAGTATGTCTTGACTTTTATATGCATATTTGAGCCTTTGCATCTTCATTGTGTACTTGTGTTAACCTGCATCTCAACAAAATTCAATTGTGCAAGGTTAGTACTAATTTGTTTTGCAAATTGTCAAACAAGAGATGAGTTCAATCCAAAAGAAAACACTCATGGCAACGAATACCCGTCTTGGAGTTGATGAAAGTGAGAAACCGGTTGATATCTCACAACATAGAGTCATCATTGGAAGTCTTCTTTATGTCATCGCAAGCTGACCGGACATAATGTTTGTCATATGTATGTGCATGGTTTCAAGCTTGTCCAAAGGAATCTCACATGTGTGCCACTAAAAGGATTTTGCGCTATGTTAGAGGTGCACTTAACTTGGGTATTTGGTATGGACGAACCACTAAGTTAGATCTAATTAGGTATACCGATGTCGACTTTGTAGGTCGTATAGATAAGCAGAGAACTATTGGAACATGTCAAATATCTTAGGCAGATGTAGGAGAAGGCTCTGTTACTCTTTATGGCCCTCAATTTGATGCTTGAAAGCTTGTGAGGGGTTTCAAATATCTTCCAGGTTCGTATCCCCAATGTATATATAGGCTGAGCACTTCTTGGAGTCTTGTAGTCTTGAAAATGGCATGAAGCGTTACAGATCTCTGTGACGCGTTACAGAACTCATTACAATGGATTGGCACCTTTCCAGAATTGCCCTTCTGTGCTTTTCTGACTGACTTCTAGGCCACCTTGAGCAGGAACGCGTTACAACGGGTTGGGAATCCGTTATAACGGGAGGGCAAGGCATTATAACGCCTGTCTGATGTGTTATAGTAACGCATGGCTCTGGAAATCGCTTCTATGCTTAGCTCTTCTCCTTCTAACCTGTTGTGACGGGTTGGGCACCCGTTATGATAGGTTGTACACCCGTTGTGACAGGTTTGGAAAGTGTTACAGCAACGCTTGGCTCTGTGAATGCCATCTTAGCTTTCTCTTGATGTCTTAAGCATGCCTTGACTTGTGTTAAACATGTTTGAGCCTTTCCAGTATAATGTTGTACATGTGTTAACCTGCATCTCAACAATACTTAATTGTGCAAGGTTAGTACTGAATTGTTTTGTAAATTATTAAATAAGAGATGAGTTTAATCCAACAAACTCCCCATTTTGGCAATTTGCAAAATCATATGTGATGTGCATAACATATGATGCACATCATAACAATTCTCCCCATTTACGCAAAGTATGGCAAAAGGCTCAATTACACAAACTCCCCCTGAGTTTTAGCTCATGTTTGTAAGCTAGTCAAGGTTAAAATTTTATCCCCCTTAATGATATAAGTTAAATAAATAAAGCACATATAATCATTTTCAATTAGGATTTTTAACTTCGAGAATAAGGAAGCAATTATCAAGAGACATATTTAATTGGCAATTTCAATCATTACTAACTTGAATCTCAATTCAATATGTTGATTAGTATCAAGAGACTTTGTAAAGATATCCTCAATTTGATTCTTAGTGTCAATATACACAAGTTCTATATTTCATTTTTCTACATGGTCTTTGAGAAATCGGTGCCTAATATCTATGTGCTTAGTTCTAGCATTGGCTATTGGATTTTTTTGATACCATTATGGTTCTAGTGTTGTCACACTTTATTGGTCCATGGTAAAATGCATGTCATAGTCCTTAAGAGTTTGAACCATCCAAAAATTTGGATACAACAACTACCTGCGATTATATACTCTGATTCGGTCGTAGAGAGTGCAACCGAAGTTTGCATTTTGCTTGACCAAGACACTAAGGACTCACCTAGGAATTGGCATGTCCTACTAGTGCTTTTCCAATCCATTCGGTCACCGGCAAAATCAGCATCGGTATACCCAATTAAGTCTAACTTGATAGTTCTACCAGACCAAATATCAAGATTAATTGTATATTTTACATAGCGCAAAATTCTCTTAACGACTATCATGTGTGATTCTTTTGGGCAAGCTTGGAATCTCGCACATAGACATACGAAAAACATAATATCTGGTCGACTTGCGGTGATGTAAAGGAGACTTCCAATCATGGCTCTATAAAATTAAATGTCCACCGGTTTGCCACACTCATCAACACCAAATCGTGTATTGTATGTCATAGGCATCTTCATTGATTTGCTATCTTCAACTCCAAAACACTTGATTAGTTCTTTGCATACTTTGATTGATTTATAAAAATCCTTTCACCATTTTGCTTAATTTGCAATCCAAGGAAAAAAGTTGAGCTCCCCATCATGGACATTTCGATCTCTCTATTCATTAGTTTTGGAAAATTCACCGCAAGAGAAGGATTAGTAGATCCAAAGATAATATCATCCACATAGATTTGTACTAAGAGAATATCATTGGTATCTTTCTTTGTGAAAAGAGTTGTATTTTTTTAGTCTCTTTTAAAATCATTATCAATTAGGAATGTACTTAATCTCGAGAACCAAGCTCTAGGAGCTTGCTTTAGACCATACAAAGCCTTGTGTAGTCTATAGACATGGTTGGTGAAAGAAGGATGTTCAAAACCGTTAGGTTGGGAAATGTAAACTTCCTCATTTATAAATCCATTAAAAATACACTTTTAACTTCCATTTGATATAACACAAACTTCATATAAGAAGCATAAGCAAGAAGCATTCTTATGAATTCTAACCGTGCTACGGTTACAAGTGTCTCATCATAATCAACTCCCTCTTATTTAGTATATCCTTTTGCAACAAGTCATGATTTGTTTCTAATAATTTTCCCAAATTCATCATTTTTGTTCCTATAAACCCATTTAGTTCCAATAATAGCCCGGTTTGAAGGTCTAGGTACAAAAATTCATACATTATTTCGTTCAAATTGAACAAGTTATTCTTGCATAGCAAGAATCCAATTTGGATCGTGATTAGCCTCCTTAAAGTGTGTGGATTCAAGTTGTGAAATAAAGGCACAATGAGATACCATACGATTTAACCTAGAACGAGTTGTAACTCCAATTCTAGGATCACCTATAATATTGTCTAGAGGATGAAAATTAACCTCCCTAAGCACTTCGGGTAATTGATATTCGGTTTGACTTGGTGAGACATCTTCCATTTGAATCTCCTCATTTAGTATGTTTCATTCTTCTTCATTGTCTTGCAACTCTCTTGAAGATTCTTCATTCAATGCATTCGACTCCTCAATTTTTTCATCATTTATTTCTTCAACATCTTCTTCATTAAGTATAATTCTTCCTTGTGTCAATTCTTTATTTGTTGCACCTTCTTGTGTAGAGCTTCCATCTATATGTGAGTCAATTGTACCTACACCATCCTTATTATTTTTGGCCATGTTAGTGATGCTTTCATCAAATTTGACATGAATGTACTCAACAATAGTTTTCGAATGAAGTAAGTATACTCTATAAGCTCTACTTGTGAATGAATATCCTACAAAGATTCCTTCTAATGATTTTGAATCAAACTTACCCAAACTCAAGGATTAGTCAAGTACAAAACATTTTGATTCAAATATCCTAAAGTAAGAAATATTAGGCTTATAACCTTTTCAAATTTCATACGGTATCTTATTGGTCAATGGTCTAACATAAACCCGATTAATGATTTTGCATGCGGTATTGACCGCTTCGGCCAAAAGAAAATTTGAAGTCATGTACTCATTTAACATTGATCTTGCAAGCTCTTGTATGTTTCTGTTTTTTGCGTTCAACTACTCAATTTTGTTGAGGTGTTCTTGGTGCGAAGAACTCATGATTGTAACCATTTCTAGAGAAAAATTCATATAATCTTGAATTTTCAAACCCACCATCATGATCACTACGAATGATGACTATTTTTACCTCCACTTGATTCTCAACTTGTGAGCAAAAATCAATAAAGTATTCAAAAGCTTCTTCTTTGTATCTCAAAAAGTTAAACGAAGTATACCTACTAATGTCATCAACAATCACAAATACATATCTTTCCTTGCCAAACTAGATATGTTAATTGGTCCAAATAAGTTCACGTGGATGAGTTCTAATGGTCTTTTGGTTGAGATCTGATCTTTTGGCTTAAAACAGTCTTGGTTAATTTATCTTTCATGCACGCATCACATATGTTATCAACATTCATCCTAGAGATTGGTAGACCACGAACTAAGTTGAGATTGACTAGTTTCTTAATAGAGTTAAATGTGATATGACCTAACCTTTGATGCCATAACCATGAGTCGGAATTGGTTGGGTTTAGAAAAAGTTCATTGATGGTTAAATAGTCGATATGAAGGTAGTAAACATTCTTGGTTCTATTATGGTATAGACTAACTCATTGGTTTAGTGAGCATTCTTGGTCATTGAAGCTAAGATAGAAACCAAAGTCACATAACTTGCTCACACTTAACAAACTGGAATTTAAACCATTAACAAGATATACACCATCAATAGTTACATGGTTATTACCAATTGACCAAATTCCGACAATCTTACTTTCACACTCATTACTCCCAAAGATCACTTGGCCTCCGTCAAAAGGTGAAAGATTCTTAAAAATAAATTTGTTGCTCGTCATGTGATGTGAGCAATCACTATCTATAATCCAAGAATATCCTTTATATGATGAAGTCAAGCATACCTAAGCATTCTGAAAAAAGATATGCAATTATTGTTTTGAAAAATCTCTTTGTTTTTAGGGTTTTACTTTTGAGATACTCAAGACTAGTCTAGTTTAATTTGAGAGTTTTAGGAATCCAAACAAAAAATTATTTATATTTGTTCCTCTTGAAAGGACACTCCAGGGCCATGTGACCATGGAGATTACAATGATTACACACTAGACATTAGTTATTTTATATCCAAGGGATTTTTGTGCAATAGTGGAAAGTACTATTTTTGTGTTCAAAATAATTTTTCTTGTGATAATGTCTTTTGGCTTCTATTATCCTAGGCTTTTTGGGGCAAACCATTTTAGAGATGTTGGCCTTAGATTTATTGCTATATAATTTTTGAATTTTCTTAGACTTATTAATTGTTATAACCCTTTTAATAGTATCCAACTAGCATTATTTTTACTTTTGAAGAACTTATTGTATGAAACTTTTTTATTGTATCTAAAGGCATCATGAAGACTTTTTGGCTTAGATAGTTTTTCCTTGTGATTGATTGTAGTAGGTGTACAAACTTTAACATAAGAGAAATCAACTTTTGATATAGATTTTTCTTCACTTTTGGACTCAAGATGATTCAATTTTGATTGTAATTCATAAATTCTTTTCAAAAGAACATTGATCTCTACATCCTTCTTATCTAAAATTTTCCTTGCTTTATCATGTTTGACTCTCAATTCATATTCACTAAGGATAGCTTGGTCATCATGCAAGGGTTTTTTATCCTTGGACATAGACCTTACGCTTAAGCTACTTGAGTTTAGATATACCTTTCCTTGTGAGTTGGATGAAGATGTGGTCATGATTCCTCATTCTTCAAGGTATTCCTCATTAACTTTGTGAAGATTTGAGCAACTTCATCATTCAATCCTTCTTTTGCTTTGCCTTCAATAATTTGCTCTTGCATCGAGATGTCGTCTTCCTTTTGTAAGATAATTGTAGCTTCAACCTTGTGGTCCACTACACTTAAATCACACTTGTTAGAACTAGTATTCTCTCTAAATGCATTATCAAGGATATACCATATTTTATATGCAAGGTTAGAATCAACAAGGATTTCACCTATTGACTCATCCACAAAATTCAATATGAGATAAGAAACATAACTATTGTCTAAGATCTTAGAGGGTGAATCATTGGTGGCATAAAAGATTTCTTTGTCAAGTGTGTATAAAAGATCATTTCCACAAAGATATTCTTGCATTGTCTTTTTCCAAAGCACAAAATTTCCATTTCGCAAGAGTTTAGGAGGTTCAACCATATTCATGTCAAGACTCATGTTGATCAAATTATCTAGGTATGAACATGTGAGCTCTGATATCAATTGTTCGAATTGAGAGTTGCGGGAAAGAATATGGTCAAGTATTAGGGTTGAAGCATTTTCAACAATAATTACAATTCAATATTTTAAACCTTAATCACCTAGCTAAAATTTTAACAAGTACTTGAGTAATCCAAAAATAACCAAATGCAAGAATAGTAAAGAGAGAGAAAGTAAAGAGCAAGAGCAATCAAGAGAACACAAGAACACGCGATATAACGTGTTTCATCCTACAAACAAACTAGGCCAACATCTACGGGACTCTCGAAAACCAAAACTTCCTTCCGGGACCGATTTTACTAAGCAATAAGTGTTCTTTGCAATTGTGAAACCAATCTTTGATTCCTTGACCTATGCAAGGGGCTACACCACTCTACACGATAAACGATTTGATTGACTACACAATCAAGGACATGGATGCACTACTTGACAACACAAATGTAGTGCACCAAAGGCTAGAAACTAGCAAAGAAAAGAAGTGTTCTCGGATTGACAATTAGACAAGAGAATCTATACTAAAGCTCTCAGGTTCAGGCAGTTGTAAGAGAAGACTCTGCTGCTTTTTCTGGTGCTCAATTTGATGTTTCAAAGCTTGTGAGGGATTTCAGATATCTTCCAGATTCGTATCCCCAATGTATATATAGGTTGAGCACTTCTTGGAGTCTTGAGAATGACCTGAAGCATTACAAATCTCTGTGACGCATTACAGAATTCTTTACAACGGGTTGGCACCTTTTCAGAATTGCCCTTCTGTACTTTTCTAACTAACTTCTGAGCCACCTTGAGCAGGAACACGTATAATGGGTTGGGAACCCGTTATAACGGGTGGGCAATGTGTTATAACGCCTCTCTGATATGTTACAATAATGTATGGCTTTGAAAATCTCTTCTCTGCTCAGCTCTTCTCCTTCTAACCCGATGTGACGAGTTAGGCACCCGTTAAGACGAGTTGTACACCTGTTGTGATGAGTTTAGGAAGTGTTACAACAACGCTTGGCTCTGTGAATTCCATCTATGCTTGCTCTTGATGTCTTGAGCATGCCTTGACTTGTGTTTAGCATGTTTGAACCTTTGCAGCATTATGTTGTACATGTGCTAACCTGCATCTCAACAAAACTCAATTGTGCAAGCTTAGTACTGATTTGTTTTGCAAATTGTCAAACAAGAGATAAGTTTAATCCAACAAACTCCCCCCATTTTGACAATTTGCAAAATCATATGTGATATGCATAACATATGTTGCACATCATAAAATTTCTATGGAAAAGGCTCAATTACACAAGCCCCCCCTGAGTTTTAGCACATGTTTATAAGAAAGTCAAGTTTTAATTTTGCTCCTCCTTAAAGATATAAGTTTTACAAATAGAGAGTGCAACCGAAGTTTGTATTTTGCTTGACCAAGACACTAAGGACTCACCTAGGAATTGGCATGTCCCACTAGTGCTTTTCCTATCCATTCGGTCACCGGAAAAATCCGCATCGATATACCCAATTAAGTCTAACTTGGTGGTTTTACCATACTAGATATCAAGATTAATTGTACCTTTTACATAGTGCAAGATTCTCTTAACGACCGCCATGCGTGATTCTTTTGGGCAAGCTTGGAATCTCGCACATAGACCTACGGTAAATGTAATATCTGGTCAACTTGCGGTGAGGTAAAAGAGACTTTCAATTATGGCTCTATAAAGTGAAATGTCCACCGGTTTGCTACACTCATCAACACCAAGTCGTGTGTCATTTGCCATAGGCATCTTCATTGATTTGCTATCTCTAACTCCAAAATGCTTGATTAGTTCCTTTGCATACTTTGATTGATTTATAAAAATCTCTTCACCATTTTGCTTAATTTGCAATCCAAGAAAAAAGTTGAGTTCCCCCATCATGGACATTTCGAACTCTCTATTAATTAGTTTTGAAAAATTCTTCGCAAGAAAAGGATTAGTAGATCCAAAGATAATATCATCCACATAGATTTGTACTCAGAGAATATTATTGATATCTTTCTTTGTGAAAAGAGTTGTGTCTTTTAAGCCTCTTTTAAAATCATTATCAATTATGAATGTATTTAATCTCGAGTATCAAGCTCTAGGAGCTTGCTTTAGACCATACAAAGCCTTGTCTAGTCTATAGACATGGTTGGTGAAAGAAGGATGTTCAAAACCTTTATGTTTGGAAACGTAAACTTCCTCATTTATAAATCCATTCAAAAATGCACTTTTAACTTTCATTTGATATAACACAAACTTCATATAAGAAGCATAAGCAAGGAGAATTCTTATGGATTCTAACTGTGCTACGGGTGCAAGTGTCTCATCATAATCAATAATCAACTCCCTCTTGTTTAGTATATCCTTTTACAATAAGTCGTGCTTTGTTTCTAATAATTTTCTCAAATTCATCCTTTTTGTTCCTATAAACCCATTTTAGTTCCTATAATAGCCCGATTTGAAGGTCTAGGTACCAAAATCCATTCATTTTTTCGTTCAAATTGAACAAGTTTTTCTTGCATAGCAATAATTCAATTTGGATCGTGATTAGTCTCCTTAAAGTGTGTGGGTTCAAGTTGTGAAACAAAGGCACAATGAGATACCATACGATTTAATCTAAAATGAGTTGTGACTCCAATTCTAGGATCACCTATAACATTGTATAGAGGATGAAAATTAATCTCCCCAAGGACTTCGAGTAATTGATATTCGGTTTGACTTGGTGAGGCATCTTTCATTTTAATCTCCTCATTTAGTATGTTTCATTCTTCTTCATTGTCTTTCAACTCTCTTGAAGGTTCTTCATTCAATGCATCCGACTCTTCCTCAATTCTTTCACCATATATTTCTTCAACATCTTCTTCATTGAGTATAATTCTCTCTTATGTCAATTCTTCATTTGTTGCACTTTCTTGTGTAGAGCTTTCATCTTCATGTGAGTCAATTGTACCTACAACATCCTTATCCGTTTTTTCCATGTTAGTGATGCTTTCATCAAATTTGATATGAATGGACTCAACAATAGTTTTCAAATGAAGTAAATATACTCTATAAGCTCTACTTGTGGATGAGTATCCTACAAAGATTCCTTCTAATGATTTTGAATCAAACTTATCCAAACTCAAGGATTGATCAAGTACAAAATATTTTGATCTAAATACCCTAAAGTAAGAAATATTAGACTTATAACCTTTCCAAATTTGGGATTTCATTTCTGGGTAGTTGATATAAAATTTTGTACTATATGTATACTTACTATTCTATCAGATTCTTTTGGGTTTCTTTCACAACTCTACTCTCGTACCTAGATCACTTTAGTCTGGTTATTTTTAGAAGTATGGTAATTTCATTAAAAGTGAAATAATTAATTAGATTAAAAAGTGTATAAATGAAATACCAAATGTTGGCTTGGGTCCCACCTTAGAGAAAGGCATAAACTCAAAGGTTGGACATTAATTCGCACTAAGATTTATTTCTCACGTTTCCATGGTGGTTGTGGGGTTCAGGTGAGGAGTACTTTGAAGTCCTGAGGAGCGCGCTAGGATGGAATTCCCCGACGTCATCCTCTTTGATTATCTTCTCCTTGTTTATTTTCTTTTATTTTGCTAGGAGTAGTTTGTAGTAGGTTAGCGAGGGTCGACCTCACGTCCTTTGGTGGGATCGTCCTCTCCTTTATGTATTTTTATTTCTTTGCTTCCATTGTTACTTTGTAAATAGACGCTAGAGTTAATGAAATGACTTTTGGATATCTGTGTATTATGCGATATTGTGTGTGATGTTCCTTTACATTTAACTTAAATAGCTATTTTGTTTATTATTTTATTATTTATTCTAAGCCTTTCGTGTACTTGAACTCAAGTACACGTGGCGGGATTAACACCCCTAACCTACTCAAATTCAAACTGAGTCCTCTCTGGCCTTGTCTCAGGTTTATTCTTTAGCTTTATGTTTCTGGGGTGTGACAAGTTTCTTCTTAATAAGCAAACCAATCTTTGATTCCTAGATCTATGCAAGGGGCTACACCACTCTACACGGTAAATGGTGTGATTGACTACACAATCAAGAATGAAGATGCACTACTTGACAACACAAATATAGTGCACTAAAGGCCAGAAACTAGTAAAGAAAAGAAGTGTTCTCGGATTGACAATTAGACAATAGAAGTTGTCCTAACTCTCTCAGGTTTAGGCAGCTGTGGGAGAAGGCTATGTTGTTCTTTCTCAATTTAATGCTTGAAAGCTTGTGGGGGGTTTCAAATATCTTTCAGGTTCGTATTCCCAATGTATATATAGGTTGAGCACTTATTACAGTCTTGGAGTCTTGAAAATGGCATGAAGCGTTACATATCTGTGTGACGCGTTACAAAATCTGTTACAACGAGTTAGCACCTTTCCAGAATTGCCCTTTTGTGCTTTTCTAACTGACTTATGCGATACCATTGAGGCGCGAAGCGAGTAGAATGATGCTGAATGGGCCACCTTGAGCAGGAACCTGTTACAACAGGTTAGGAACTCGTTATAACGGGTGGACAAGGCATTGTAATGCATCCCTGATATGTTACAGTAATGCATGGTTTTGGAAATCCCTTCTCTGCTCAACTCTTCTCTTCTAACCCGTTGGACAGATTGAGCACCCGTTATGACGCGTTGTACACCCGTTGTGACAGGTTTGGGAAGCGTTACAACAAAGCTTGATGTTGTGAATGTCATATAAGCTTGCTCTTGATGTCTTGAGCATGTCTTGACTTGTGTTAAGCATGTTTGAGCCTTTGCAGCATTATGTTGTACTTGTGTTACCTGCATCTCTATAAAACTCAATTGTGCAAGGTTAGTACTGATTTGTTTTGCAAATTGTCAAACAAGATATGAGTTTAATCCAACAGTTTGTTTGCATTTTCTTTAGATATTTGAGTTGTTTGCTTGCTTGCTTTCTTATATTATCTTGATTATACTTCTCAATTTATATATATTCTCCCTAATTATTCTTGAAATTGCAAAATTGAATTGTTGCTTGTGTTATAATTGCAAAATTTATAACACTAAGGGAGAGCAATTGCTTATGACTTGATTAAGATACATGCAAGAATTTTGGGAGAGTAATTGATTTGAATTGAGCATTTTTTTCCAAACTTTGCAAAAAGCGAAGAAATATAGTGTTGTGCATGAGAATTTTTATATGAACACACATAAGATTTTGCAAATTATCAAAAGGGGAGTTTGTTAGATTCAACTCTTGTTTTGTTTAACAATTTGCTAAACAAATTAATACAAACCTTATTGAGTTTTGGTGAGTTGTAGGTTTATACAGGTACATTCTGATGATGCAAAGGCTCAAGCATGCATGTACAAGACGGTCACATTGATATCAAGAGCAAGCAACTTGGAAAAAAAAAAGTCTTGGCAGAGCCATGCGTTATGGTAACGCATGGAGAACCTATCACAACGGATCACCAATCCATTATAACAGATTGAAGAGTAGAAGAGCTGGAAGGCAAGAGATTTTGGCAGTTTGGCAGAGCCATGCGTTACAATAACGCATCTCAAACCCATCACAATGGGTTGCCAACTCGTCATAACGGGTTCTCCACCCGTCACAACGGATTCCTATTCAAGAGAGCCCAGAAGTCAGACAGACAAGCATTACAGAGAATTTTGAAAAAGGCACCAATCTGTTACAAAGGATTTTGTAACGAGATAGGTGAATGCTATAACGGAAGCAGTGCAGACCACAATACTTCAAGATGTGCTCAGCCTATATATACCTCGAGGATTCGAACCAGATGATTCAAGAATGCCCTCTCCAAGTTTTCAAACATATAATTGAGCACCAAAAAGAGCACAAGAGTCTTCTCCTTCAGCATCCACACTTTGAGAGTGTATAGGATAGCTAACTCTCTAATTGTCAATCAGAAAGATCAAATTGTTGTCGTTTTAGTCTGGTGAACTACATTGTGTTGTCAAGTAGTTCATCCTCGTTCTTGATTGTGTCAGATATGTTGATCTTGTAGAGCGGTGTAGCCCCTTGTATAAGTTTAGAAACTTAAGATTGGTTGTCTTGTTGAGAAAAAACTAAAGTTAGATTCCGTAATTGTAAGAACACTTGTGATTTAATAGAATCGGTCTCGAAAGGTATTTTTGGATCCGGAGGTCCCATGGATGTAGGTCTAGTTTGTTTGTAGGTCGAATCATGTTACATGAGAACATGATCTCGT
This sequence comes from Eleocharis quinqueflora, assembly GCA_964058865.1. NCBI lineage: Eukaryota > Viridiplantae > Streptophyta > Magnoliopsida > Poales > Cyperaceae > Eleocharis > Eleocharis quinqueflora. The sequence goes on along the minus strand of CAXKVX010002043.1, from coordinate 61,904 downwards.
GCTCTTAACTCTCTCATTTTACTATCTTTGCACTTTAAAAATTTAATTTCTCAATTGCTATTAGTACTTGCTTGATTGTAATTTTAGCTATGTGATTAAAGTCCAAAAATTTAAATTATAATTTATAAAATGCTTTTGGATTAACACTTAACTTTAGAATCTCATTCTAACAATAACTGCAAGCCTCCTATTATATGTGGTTCTCTGATGCCTTCAGAGATTTGGATGATGAAGCTATTTTTAGTTCATCATGAAACCTTTCGAAATCAGGCCTTCCTAATTCAATCGAGTGGAGCATTTTGTATGCCATTGGATCTTCAAAGAGAAAATTAAGTGAGAGATGAGTAGTGTTTGTAAGAAAGCTTCTTGTATATGTTGAATTTGAGGTAGGTGAGGTGGTTTCTAATGGCAAATGTTTCAATGGCTAAAGGTTTAGATTGAGAAGAAAGAAATGTTTTGGAAGAGCTACATGCCGATGCCTTATGACATGTCCTTTTATACATAAGCACAATTGAGCATTTCTACACTCAACTGCTCTATGGCTCAGATCACCATATCTATAACATCTATTTGATTTAGACTTAAAGCAACAGTCTTGTCTCAGTCTGAAAGTTTTAGATTGAGGGGAAGGAAAGGTTTTTGAAGAGCTACATGCCGATGCCTTATGACATGTCTTTTTACACATAAAGCACAATTGAGCATTTCTACACTCAGCAGCTCTATGGTCCAGACCATCGCATCTATAACATCTATTTGATGTAGACTTAAAGCAACGGCAACGATTTACGGGAGCATTTTGTCTAGCTTGTTCCTGCGAGACAGCAAAAGCCCCAAAACAGTCTTGTCTCAGTCTGAAAGTTTCCTTCTCTCGTGGGTCCTATTTTCTGTTGCATGTTGAGAAGTCCTTCAGTCGTAACTCTACCGGAAACAACTCTAGTTTCTCTGACATGTGGGTTCATTAATATAGATTGCACTTGAGGTTGACGCTTTGGCCATCTCCATCCTTCATTTGATCGTTGAGCTGAGGCTCTGATTGATTGAGTAGTTGCGATAATTGAAGAGTATGTTTGCCGAGCAACTGGAGGGGGATGAGCTCCAATGGCACTATTCAACTATTGTTCATACTTCTTCCTCTCTGTTGGATAGGCCATCTCCTAAAAAATAAATAGTTCCAACCGGAGAAGATGGCGACCTTGACGATCTTGAGTTCCGATCAACAAGAAATTCCCGCTCAGTTTCAGTTTTCTCAGCTTTTTTTTATTCATTGTTCGTAGGCTTACAACACACACCTACAAACAAATCAGAAAATAAACTTGAAAACCCCCCTCTAAAAATAGTCTCTAGCGAAATTTGAACCCCAGACCTCTCCCATAAAAATCTTGTACATCACCACTACACTAAATAAAATTTAGCTTCTAAGGTTGCCCAAGCAAACACACATCTCTTACAAATAGTAGCTCTCCTTTTATAAATCCTCAGCCAGATTAAGCCCATAGAAATCTATGCTTGAGAACGCGAAAACTGAACTAATGGGCCGAGCTATCTGGCCTTTTTAGTATTTTACAAAAAGATATGGGCCTGTTTCAACAAACAAAAGAACCTCTCGAAAGGAGTAAATATGTAACAGACCCATTTATTGTCGTTTCAGATATTATCGTCAATTACACATTCATTGCGAGTCGCGAGTCGCGACTCTTCTGGAGAGTCGACGTGGACTGCCACGACTCCGCAATTGAGGACACGTGTCAACTCACTATTTACGAACAATTACCCAATTTCCTATTTCAATCTAGTTGCCAATCGATCTGCGCATTTGGTTTTGACTCTCGGATTCTCCACTAGAGCAGCATCGATGACGACCGAAGTTGTGGAAGAAGAGGAGCTCCAAACAAAAATGGCGAACGGCGTAGTGAGCCCCGATGATCCCGACCGTTCGATCGAGGTCGACGGCCCCGATGGGACCCCTGACACACTACCCGCTCTGCTTCGAAGCTTCTTCGATGGCGTGGTGTACTCCGATGGCGCATCGAAGCCGTTGATCGGAAGGGTCAGGGATGCTGCCTCAGCGCATGTACCAAAGCTTCCAGAAGCTTCGAGAAACTCAGCAAGGGATCTTGTTGCTTGGACTCGCAATGGAAGTACCTTGCGTGCGCTCTTCGTTATATCGGTTAGTTCTGGACTACTTTGTTAGCATTGCTTTAATTTCTTCTATCAGTGAATTGGTGCTTTCAGTATATACATTCTTATGGAAGAATTTTCTGAAATTTTTCGAATTTTAGACTTTCTTCTCGCTTTCACTGTCATCAAATGCTCAATATAATTCCTATATCAATAAAATAAAGTCCATTTCAAATTTACTGATATAGATGTACAATCAGTGTTTTCGTGTAATTTACATAAGTTGATAACGGCAGATCATTAGATGGAAAATATGAATGCTTGGGCCTTGGAGCTTAAATTGGGTTACAAATTATGAAATATTTTTTTTTAAAATATCAGGTTGGATCAATTGCTCTTGTTTCTCTGACGGGTGTGCTGCTGTTCATGACATTCCTTGTGATGGCTACAGTAAATGCAGTGGTGATATCCCTTCTGATGTCAGTGGCAGCTTTTGGAGGATTTCTGGCCATGTTCTTCGCATTACTAGCTGCCATTTATATCGGGGCTTTATCTGTTGCTTTCTTCACTATCTCTGCTGTATCCATTACCACAATCTTTACTCTCTTTGTTGTTACTGGTATGTTTTATCTCCGGTTTCTTGGTATTCTAATTTGACAGTAAAAGTGATAACAAGGTGTTCTTCCTGCAGTCTGCATTTAGGTTTTATACTTTGAAGTGCCGAGGAATTAATGTGAGGGTTGTAATTTGGATTGTCAAGTGAATTCCAAACCAAAATTAAGATTGATGCTGGTAACTGGCACAGGAGCAACATTGTAGCAATGACTTTGTTACAGTATGTTATATTGTTGTGTCAAGTTGTTAATTGTATGAACTTCAGTAAGAACTGCTCTCATTTCTCTTTTCATGACTTAGTACATCTCAAATCTCTAAAAAGTCTGATGTGACCCATCATAACAGAAGTTGTAGCTCTCTACAGAACTTGTAATTGCCATATGATATAGCTTCTATCTTATTATTATTATTATTATAGTAAATTAGAAATCTTAATATTCTATTGAACTATTGTTGGGTGAAAAGGTAATGAGCCTGAAGTTTGGCATTTCTTGTTTATATATAGAAAATCATTGCAACTGTTGTCTATTTCAAGAGAACCCTATTAAGCCAACCCAGAAAAATGCATACTGCCTATTTTCTTATTTGTTGTGGTAAATTAGTAGGGCTTGGTCCAGCACTCGTATCATTGAAGTAGGGCTATTACATGTTTGATTTGGATAAATCATGTCCAGTCATGTCAAGTGACCTGTGCTATCTCAATTCGAGTTTGTCTCTTATAAGAAAATTTTTATTCAGAGATCATGTCCAGTCATGTCAAATGACAAAATGACTTGATTGAACAGATCAATCAATTCAGTGTGAAAAATGGGAGTATAAGAACAACTTGTGCCAAGACTAAATTTAGTGCTCTCCCAAGAAATTCACCTTTTTTTATTTGTGGACTTTCCAGGTTGGATGGGGTTCTTCTGGTTGGCATGGACTGCTGCAAAGAAAAGTGTACATCTCACAAAACAATCCATTGACATGTCATGCTCCGCCATCTCGGCATACTCTGCTTCAAGGCAACATGGCCAGTCTTAAACCACAAGTATTACTGACAAGGTGCTAAATTCTTTAGCATTTTGCATTTGCAAAAAGATAACTTTTTCCTTCTTTTTTTAGTTTGAATTTGCGTTATTCTGTTTGTCTGGTAATGTCGATTGAATTACAAAGCTGTGAAATGTTTGTTTTGGTGAGGTATGTAACGTATGTTGTTTGAATGAAATATATTTTTTTTCTATTTTCTTTATCTTGAAAGAACACTAGATTATGTAAAAAGGCTGCTTTTGTGGTGCTATCTTTTGTTTGTTTCAATATCTAGTCTCTCCGTTATCGCACATCATTTTGTAATACTCCATACAGAAACATGCTGGGGAGTATTATCCCAGCAAAATTAAAGGCTTAAATGTTTCAGCTAACTTTAAGGTTGTGCCACTTCGGCAATGATCTAAGAGAGGATGGGGAGGACGAGCTATCTTTTTGGTAAAAATTGCACTTATTCAGTTGAGCGTTTATACCATTTATAATAGATGTTTACATTTTATGATGTATGCTTGTTCTATTACTATAGAAGTGAAGGGTGGAGAAGAGTAAGAGCAGTGCGCAGAAAACATAGATTGTTGGAGTCGGCAGTTGAAGAGGATGGAAATTACATGCATGAGATGTTGAAATGAATCGAATGTTGAAGGATTGAAAGAGAACTGAAGACGAAAATTGAATTACACCTAAAAACCAAAGGTGGGTATATTCTCACTTAAGATAAAAACAGTATATCATAATTGTTCATTTATTAATCATAAATGCATAATCGTTCAATTGAAATTAACTTCATATATTTTACTTCAATTAATTTATTAAGTGAGAGTATTGAACTAAAAAAACTCCGTCTTTGTTGTTTGAACATAATCGATCTCAAGTTCGAAAAAGGAGAAGGGTTGTAATAAGCATGGCGAGCTAGCATAAAAGATTAGTTACTTTCATGAAAATAGTGCAAATGTTGTTTGGATTGCATATTTGAAATGATGAAGAAAATGATTGCATATTTGAAGTGATAAAGAAAATAATAAATAAAATATTTTTTATTTTTTATTTTCTTTGACTAATGATAATATTGTAAGCCTGCACTTAATTTTGTTTGATAATTTGCAAAACCATTCAAAATCTAACATTTGCACAAGTCTAGTTTATGTTGTGCAAGTGTAAACATGTTTATCCAAGCATGATTAAGACCATATAATGATTCCTCAAGTCAAGAGTAGCTCAACAAGATTTAGAGCTTGAAGAATGGAGCAAAATGCAACTTTGTCCAGTCAAATGTTATAACGAGTGAGAATCTCGTCCTAATGAGTCTGCAAGCATGAAAAATTCGACTAATTATTCAAAAGCTGAGAGATACGTTACCATAACGGTTTAGGAACTCATCATAACGAGTTGGAACTCGTCACTATGAGTCGTAATGAGTCTGAAAATCAAAAAGCTGAAAAAAAATCAACTAAGCACAAGAAAATCTGAGAGGTGTTGTAGTAACGCTTCAGGGTCTCGTTATCACGAGACAAATCTCTCTATAAGTCTGGATAAAAAAGGCCCACTGTTAATCACGCTATTGTTAATCGTGTCCCTAAGTATTTTCTATCACTGAAATGTGGACTCTAGACATTTAGATTGACAAGCAATTATGCAGAAACAGGTGGCAATTATTACTAACACAATAACTAAGGGCGCGATTATTGATAGCGCTCCTAAGTATTTTACTTGGAACTTCTCTGGAAGGTCTAGATCGAGTTCAGTCCATTAGTAACACGACTAATAATAGCGCACCTATTGAAATACGATTTCTTTCCAAAAGTGGACCTCAGAAATGTGCGAAAAGCGAGAAAAATAATAAAATAATTATGAGAACTTAGGAGCGTGATTTACTATAGCGTTCTGACCCTTTGTAAAAAAATTAGAAGACGTTGGACTATTACATATATATTATGATTCATTATTAACCCTTTTTATAATATTTTCCAACACCACCATATCCAATAAAATAAGAAATCTCATGGTTATATAGGCCTTCATCTTATGACACAAGAGATGTAACATGATATTTCGTTTGAAAAAATGATTCCTCAATTGGTGAAGCAGATACGAGAAAATTTTATTTTTCAATTCTGATCTATGTAATTCTATTTTGTTTCGTTTCAATTTGTATTTTTTATTTTCATTTTTTTGACTGGTTCAATACTCCTGAGCTATTTTATCTTTTTCATTTTTTGTATAAGTCTTTCGTTATAACTAATATAAAGACCTCTATTTTCCATTCTAAAAAAAAAAGTATTTACACTTTGACGTGTGTACCAACGCTGTGGTGTTTCAAGTTCTGATTTCTTTTCAATTTCGCTGTTGGTAGGTGAATTGAATGCACGCATTGCACAATTGACTAGAGGTCCAGGAAATTGAGTCTTGTTCTAACGAGCATTCACACTCACCGTCACAGATACTCAGATAGTGATATGTCATAATCTCTCGGCCTCCAGCTCGGTTTTTGTAAAGTTCATGTCAGATTCGATTCTGATTTGATTTTTAGTAAGATTTTGAAAGGGTCGGATCTTATAAGGGCCGAATTCGTTTTAAAAATACAGGTTTCTATTTACCCGGCTCTTTCAAGCTCCGACCCTGATCCAGCCCTCTACAATCCTTACCCACGTCAGCCTCTTAGATCCTTATCAACCCTTTCACAATTAAAAAAAATTAAAAAAAGAGACCAAAGTCCTTATTATCCGGCTCTGATCCGGCCCTCTGCAATTTCGAGGGCCTAATAAGGGTCGGGCCTTAGAGGGGCCGAATCTATTTTCTTAGATCAAATTCCTTATTATCCGGTCTCTATTAAGCTCTCTTTAGATCTAATTCTTACCCGGTCTTTTCGTAGGCCCTCTAGACCCGGCTTTGTAAAGTCCAGCCCGGCCCTTTACTTTCACTAGTCACAGAGATCAACTCTCTCCTTCCAATTTTATATTTGGGCCTTATAGATTAACCTGGGCCTCATAAGGTTCGATCAATAGGCCCAACGGAAATGATTAAAGGCTACATTATCCCTAGAGGTATTTTGTGCTACAGCCCTAGCCCATTAAAATGCCATCGTTTCTTTCGATCTAGGATTGCACCGATTCCGAAGAAGAAAATTACTATCAACTGTTACTGGTTTACGGTTTACCCAACCTCCCGTCAACATATCCCTCCCATCTCCTCTGATGAAGAAATAGTGCTCTTTATACGAGGAATCGATTCTTTAAGATACCAAAACCAGATAAATTGGTACTATTTCTCTCCTTTTCGTTTCTCTCTCTATCTCTGATAGGCGGTCGTGTACCTTAATTGGATCAAATTGATACAATTAGCTAAAGTTAATAGTTTGTATTTTATAGGGAGTTAATGAGATGGGAGTATCATCAATGGCGGCAGGGACCGATGGGTTGCAGTTGCAGTTGCAATTGTGCGTATTTGATCTGAGAAGAGGACAGCAGGAAGGTCAAGAGCTCGACAAAATTCTCTTCTTTTACCCCTCCGACTGTCCCTTTCTCACTCAGCTATCGCTCATTGGTCTTTCCGAAGGAATCATTACTTTCACAAGGTGATAATTTTGTTTCTTTTTCTAGTCATGCCAAATAGAATTATGAGCCCAGTTGCCTGATAAAGCTGAATTTCTGTGGAACCTTTGAAATTGTCTGCTTAATCTAACCCTGTATATCGTCTCTGTTGAATTAACTATGTTTTGAGTGAAGCTAGGATCAAGAAATTTAGTTTTATCGGACTACACAAAATATGTTATCATGTCAAACATTTACATGAAGAATTAAAGACATATGTCGTGTTACAAATCACGATGTCTTGTGTTAGTACAAACTTGGCACTGGTTTGAGAAAGAAATGGTTAAAATGACCTACTTCTAGATAAGAACAACATCTGTTATGACGAAAATATAATAGTCATTGTCTGGTACCATATTGTGGAAATGTTCACTTCTAATTATGAGAAGAGGTGCATTTAATTACATGAAATAGCAGCAAACTTCCATAATACAATTCGGTGATATAATTTGTTAGATTTACAGGGTTCCGAGAGTTGCTCAGAGTTGTTGTTTTGCAATTAACTCTATTTCAGTTTAAATGGCATTTTTGAAGAATATTGGATTTACCCTTGTATTTTGTTTTCCCTAATGGTCAGAATCTTCTCTCCTGAAGCACCTTGTGAAGTTATAGAGGCTGAGAAACACTCACATGTGTTTTATGAGGCTGAACCTGATATATGGATGGTGTTGGTTTGTACCTTTGTTTCCTTACCCCCTAATATGTCTTCTTTCTTTCATAAAGAAAGGCTGATCGAGGACTCTCTAAGTACCTTTTTTTCTTCTGTCAGGTAGTTGAGAAAAGCAAAGATGATGAGCCGTTTTGGAGATGTGAAGCACTACAACAGGTACTCAAAGAAGTGCATTCTCTTTTTAAGATGTTCCATAAGTCAATCCATGCTCTTCTCGACAAGCAGCCCAGTGGGGAACTTGCACGTAGCCACCTCCACTCCTTTATCACTGATTATTTATCTGGTGAGTGGCGAGTCTTTTAAGTATGCTTCTTAGGTATATCAGTTTATGGTTGTTGCTTATTTTGCGATGTCTTTGCTTATAGATTTTCAATTGGGAAAGAAGGTTCAGATGCCTTCATTTCGTGATAGCTTAAAAGAGAGGGGTACTGTGCAAATGTTAACAGTCTCACGAGAAGTTGCACTTGAAGTACAGGTAATTTGTTGAAATTATAGGTTTGAGAAAAAGACTTATAACATATGTGGAGTGTGACATTGGATTTCTCATGTGATGCAGTCTCTGATTACTGCTATTAGCTCATGTTGTAATGATTGCGATTCAATCATCTTATTCCAAGATCTTTTGGTGTCAACAACAATTTCTCCTGTATGCTTTTTATCTCATACATGTTTATTATGCATAATATTGACCACTCTTAATGCATGTAACTTTTAACTAGAAAGTTTTGTTTTTAGGATGAGACCGCCAATTTATTCTCCTATGCCACTCTGAGGTTGACCCCACACGCCTTATCATCTAGCACCAGTTCTTGGTCATATTTACGAAAAGGCCACTCAACACCTAATCTTTCGAACTTAACCATGTTAGATGAGCATCACAGTAGATCTCGTGATAACTCTCCTCAGGAGGGAAACCGTCAAATCAGCTCCATCCCAAGGCTGCTACAACGTGACAATTGGTCTAAAGGAAAAGATGGCTTTTTGGTACCCAAATTTCCAAGTGGTGAAGTTGGCGGTTTTGTTTTGTCCACTCCAGTTGTGTGGAACCAGCAAACAGATGACTACAAGTATCTTTGTGTGTATCAGAATAAGGGCATAACAGTTGTGATTCTGGTACCAGCTTCTTCTCTTGCTAATGGCGAGCAGGAGTTGGTTCAACTGAAGAAGCAATTTCTTGAAAATGTTTGTGTTTCATTTTTGTGTTGTTTATTCATGTATTTTGGCCATTAAGAAATTATGTTTTGTTAATGTAAAGAATGGTTGTACAGGTAGCACAGAGAGTTACAATTGTTGATCAGAAACTAGCAAGAGGTTGGGGAGGAGAAAATGCGTATCATGTAAGTGGGCACCGGTACCTAATCATAGATGGAGACAGGAGCATATCTAGAGCGACTCCAGCGGTCAAGGTCACCACTCTAACGAAGGTCTGGCTACTAGTCAAAACACCCTTTGTTGCAATGTATAATGTTTAACATAATGACAGAGGTGTTTGTGCAGGAGTCACTCCTATATCTGAATAAGCTGAGAGAAGAGGTGGATACGGAGAAAGGGAGATGGCGCAGGGATAATCCTCATCTGGAAAAGGATCTTGAAGTATGCATCCGTGCCAAAAACAATGCATGGGTGGTTGCAAAGGTCACAAGAGGAAAAGATCTGTACATGGTTTTGGAGAAGGCTAATGAGACTCTTCTTTATGCAACTGATGCTGTTGAGAAGTTCAGCAACAGGTGCTTTATATTCCACCTACTTCAAATTGGTCGAATTTTTAAGTGATTATCAATTGGGGATGAATTTTCATATTCGGTTTCAGGTATTGTGAAGGGGCATTCTCCATGGAGTACTAGGCTACGCTGCCATGCCGTGAATCCATTTCAATTTATTGACTGACAACACTTTGTTTACTGATGATCTGGGAATAATTATGCCGAGGTTCTTTTTGCCAAATTTTCAAATTGTGCATGTTGTCTATCTTTGTCCACTTGTTTTTTGAAGTGACATGTATTTGTCCTTGAGTTTGTATGGAATGTGTAAGGTCGTTATGTATATCAAACTTTTTATTATTGCTTTTGCTAATCTGTTGCAGGAAACTCAAATTTGTTAATTTGCAGATTTAATAGCAATTTGCACGCCAAAAAAAAAACCCAATTCTTTCACGTTAGTCATGCTCCCTTTGAATCAGGGACGCTGGAGTGTAACTGGCGAGTGACGTGAAATTGAATTTTAAACTTGACTTGTGGCCGTGTGGATAAACGATGGTGATGGAAACAACTTGGTGCAGATATGAATGTTAAACTTGAGTTGGAAATTGCATTCCTCTTCCAAGGACAAAATAGAAAGAAAATGATTTAGGAAGCTGTTCTGATTCTTTACAAGTTACAAAAGAACGTTAATACGGTGGGATTAAAGTAAGAGAGTTGATATATCGATTTCTTCATTGATTTCTTCATCGATCTCAACAGGATAGGTTCAGTTGAGTTCATTTTGCATTTTGTTTTCGTTATAATGCATGTTTTTCTTTGTATTATGCATGTTGTTTTTGTTATTATGCATATAATTGATCGGATGCTCCATTGAAAACGAATGTCTCTACGCTCACCGACGCGGATCGCTACGCTCATCGATGCGGACTGGACGAATCCAGTTGCATTTATTTTAAAAATTGTTCTAGTTATTATGCATGTTGTTTTTGTTATTGTACATGTTATTTTTATTATTATGCAAGTAATTAACATAAAAAATAATACAACTAACATGCATAATAACAAAAACATAATAAATCATAAATAGAACAAAAAAACATAATGAACTTAACATATATATCATGAGCATTTTGAATGTTATGCATGTTATTAGATGCACAATAACAAAAATAACATGCATAATAATAAAAACAACATGCATCATAAGTAAAACAAATTTTCGTCGGAATTCAACTGGACGCGTCCAGTGAGAATCGATGATGAGATCGAATTTGAAATCGACGGAACATTTTCCTTAAAATAAAACAAAATAAGAAGAATAATTCAACTGATCACACCACTTTTGCACCAATGAGCTTTTAATTACAGGAGAAACAATCAAATAGAACCATACGACCATACGTAATGTCATAGATAGAACATCAGTAAAACAGACAAAGCTTGAAAACCACGTAACACAAGATTATTTACATATAAACATTAACTGATCAAATGAACAACAACATTGTACGTTGTTTAACATGAGATAATCCTTGATAAACTTGTCATAAGATGGCGGAAGAGAACCTAGCACGATATCAATGATCAATAAGCTTCTGGTCCAATTCCACTTTGGCCAACTCCAGTTGCTTAACATGATATTTCATAAGTTTCATATGAGTGCATATAGAGGTCGCAATTGGGCGGGTCGGGCGGGTTTGGGTCGGGCGGGTTTGGGTCGGGTCGGGTCGGGTCTCGGGTCGTCCGGTGCCGACAACTTTCGGGTCATGGGTCGGGTCTCGGGTCGTCCAGTGCTGACAACTTTCGGGTCACGGGTCGGGTCGGGCGAGTTCGGGTCGGGCCACGGGTCGTCTAGTGCCGACAACTTTCGGGTCACGGGTCGGGTCGGGCGAGATCGGGTCGGGCCACGGGTCATCTAGTGTCGACACCTTTCGGGTCACGGGTCGGGTCGGGCATGATCGGGTCGGGCCTCGGGTCTACTAGTGCCGAAAACTTTCAGGTCTCGGGTCGGGTCGGGCCTCGGGTCGACGAGTGCCGACAACTTTCAGGTCTCGGGTCGAGTCGGGCCTCGGGTAGACGAGTACCGACAACTTCTAGGTCTCGGGTCGGGTCAGACCTCGGGTCGACGAGTGCCAACAATTTTAGAATCACGGGTCCGGTCGGGCGACGTCAGTTCGGGCCTCAGGACGACGAGTGCCGACACCCTTGGAGTCACGGGTCGGATCAGGCGACATCAGTTTATTTTTATTATTTTATTTATTATTTATTATTTATTATTTATTTATTGTTATTATTATTTATTATCATTATAATATTTCAACATTACTATTATTTTATTATTATTTATGATAATAATTATTATATTATTATTATTATTTATTATTATTATTATTATTATTTATGATACTAATTATTATATTATTATTATTATTTATTATTATTATTATTATTAGGATTATAATATTTTAATCATGATTAGATCTGAACGCTTGACCGCCGATTATATAATTCAAGAGGGCTTTTGTATTATAAAATCTGATCCGTTCAAATCTAATCGAACGATCCAGATTGGTGGGTGCACATGTGTCATTTTAGATTGTGTTACAAGTCATCTCATGTTGGGTCAAGTCGGGTTTCGGGTCTACATGTGTCCCTTCGGATCGTGTCACGGGTCGAAGCAGGTCGAGTCGGGTCGGGTATCGGGCCCACGGGTGTCGCTTCTGATCGGGTCACGGGTCGAAGCAGGTCGGGTCGGGTCGGGTATCGAGTCCACTGGTGTCGCTTCTGATCGGGTCACGGGTCGAAGCAGGTCGGGTCGGGTCGGGTGTCGGGTCTCTATGTGTCGATTCAGATCGGGTTACGGGTCATCTCAGGTCGGGTCGGGTCGGGTTACGGGTCAACCTTTGTCGCGTAAGATCGGGTTACGGGTCGTGTCAGGTCGGGTCGGGTCGGGTTACGAGTCAACCGTTGTCGCATAAGATCGGGTTACGGGTCATGTCGGGTCGAGTTCGAGTTAGTTTGACTTTCTAACAAATCGGATCAGGTCGGGCTTGGGTCAAGTCGGATCGAGCGGGTTTCTCGGGTCGAGTCGGGTTCTGCCACCTCTAAATGCATACATAGGTTCTCTCTTCCATCCTACATGAGATGAGTCTTTGAGTCAGATCGTGCCTCTCAAGTTGCCGATAGACCAAGAAGGTAGATCAAGAATTTTGATTTCCAAAGAAAGAAAAGAAATCAGACATCTACAATTATAAATTTAAGGGTACAAGTATAGTGCAATATTGATCAATTAAAGTCATACAAGACTCCCACTATAATTACCATTTTCCTATTTGTAATGGATTTTCAAAAACCTTAGTTTTAATCAAGTTCGACCTGTTGAGCACATCACCTAATTTGACCTAAAACATAAGCAAACAATTCCTTACAAACTGTATCCAATACAACTCCTGGCTTTGGTCAACAACTCTTGTTAGGTCCAAAAACTATATCTCAAAATCTATAACTCTTATAGGTCATTTGTCAAGTAAATTCAAGTTAACTATCATTAGACGATTAGATCATTTGTTCAATAATCCTTATTGATTTTAGGATGTTACCCGTGTATATTTTGAGGCTTAATTATAGCTCAATAGCTGCTGGAGAAGTATAGTTTGATTTGTGGATGCAAATGGAGGCCCGAAGTAAAATTCAAATGTAACAATTTTTAATAAATTTCTGGCGTACTATGTTGACGAATTTGTTTGATTTTTGCGGATTCAAATTATAGCATGTTATATACATCTTGAGTGTTATTCGCCAAAATTTGATGCGACAAAACTTGTTAATAAAAGTATCAACCGACGTACAATTCACTGTTATTTAATTTAGAAGAACATGAATTATATATTTAACACATGACAGATCATAACAAAAAACACTTCAGTTTCTGGTAAAGAACAATACATCAAACAAAAAATAAAGAAAATTAGACCAATCACACCATACACAACTGACAACTCTCAACTCTGATTCCCTAGGGCATTTCTTCTTTGAAACAAAAAGGAGAATCCATCAAACAGAAGTTAAGTTCATGAAGAAAATTTAACAAGGGAAAATCAATCTTCAAGCTATTTAATAAATGAGAATCCATGTCAATTTGTCTTCGCTGAGCCAAGATGAACAACACAACATTGCAACGAATTTCATTTGCAACATTCAGAAGGCATCATTTTCACCGATTCATCCCTTGAACGGGAGGAGGTGCCGTTGTTGATACCTGCTGTGCCTGAAGTTGCATATTGCCCATCCATCCTGCCACAATTACAAGCATTAAAAATCAATAAACTAAATTCAATTTATCAATTTCAATTCAAAAGAAATCATGTCGAACATTTGCTGAAATCTTTTGGTGTTTTCCCTTGGTCGGAACAATGGAGTTCGGGAATGTCTAATAAATTAGTTTCATCATGTTTACTTGACATGCAAAGATATACGGAAGAAATTCAGAAGATAATTAATTATCTATGAGTATCGACATGAATCAACATATATATATATATATGAGACTGATAGATAAATCGATAGATATATAGATATATATAGAGAGAGAACCGAGTTGCATGTTGAAACCACGGTTCTTGAGTTCGCGGTACTCTTGGCATAGTGCGCAATAGTCGCAGAGAAAATGAACAAGACAATCATGGAACGGATCCTCCATCAAGTTGTAAGTTGCTCTCAGCCTCGTGCGATACATCCAAGAGTAGACCCAGTGCAGTGCGGTGCACCACATAAGTAGCCCGTATATGAGTCCGGCACCAGCGCAAGCTGTGCGAAAGTGAAAATCCAGCAACCATGAGATGATGATAAATAGAGATAAGTGCCTGATAGACAGAAAGGCAATTTGACTAAAACTTACATGATGTCCCTCTGTCGGTGATTTCTGCAATCTGGCCAAAGGTAATACATGGGAAGAAGGTCGTTATGAGACCTGTAAATCAAGCAAGAATAGTTAGCATCATGTTTAAACCACTAAGATTATATTAATCACTGTAACAAATAACAATCCATTAATTATCATCTTAAATTTAGTTATGTATCTGTGACATGTAATCATAATTACTATCAAAAGACTTACAATTTTCCATATCTTGAGCACAGTCAAATAAATGGGTTGTCCATGGCTCAAGTGGACCCGGAAACTGATAGGGAATTGGGACCGGCACCGGCTGAAAGGGGCCCGGTTGTGGGTAAAACTGCTGCTGAGGCATCTGATGCGGATAGAATTGCTGCTGAGGCATCTGCGGCACATACTGCTGTTGCTGCTTAGGGACCTGTTGTGGATTGTACTGTGGCTGAGGCATTGTCTGCTGGCTGTACTGCATTTGAGGCTGGTTAGTTGGCATGTACTGCTGCTGAGGCATCGGCTGCTGGCTGTACTGAATGTTTTGCGGTAGGCCGGGCGGTACATTCCATTGTTTGCCAGACGCTAGACTCTGCTGCTGAGCAGAGTCTTGCTCAGCTGTGACAGGGACGCCGTTTCCTTCGGTGGAACCTCTTTGGCCAGGTGGAGGATAGAAATTCTTGTGGGAGCCAGACATGGCTTCTCTGTGGTGGAAGGTAGAAAAGGTACTTCTTTTCTTTTCTCTTCCTTAGATACTGGTACTTATGTTCTCAGCCTCTCAGCTCAGGTTGTATAGGCCACAATTGGTCGTGCAGAGGGCAACTTTAATTTCTGCAAACGAAGAAATTTATAAGCATGAGAGGGATCCATGTCTGACATATGTGGAAAAATATATATTATAATGAAAGGACTGACTAATGGAAAGTCAATGAATTCATTATTCAAAACAACGATCTGATGCGAACAAAATATATTTTAATAAGAGCTTTTTACGTTGTTTGCTTGTGTCTTGTGTCATTCTGAGTTATCGACTTAATAAAATTAAGATTTCCTTCACAGTTGTGTCATTTTGAAAGTTTCAACTTGGTGCAATTAATCAGCGGCTGAGCCCAAAGGATCATAATGTATTTTGAAAATCCAAGTGTGATAATGTATTTAGCTCTTACATCATTCAGAGCTAATAATAAATTTAGTCTTACATCATTTACTCAATCTTCTGCGCAATTTAAATGATGATATTTTCAAATAACTGTTATTTGGTATTGATATAAGATGAAAAATATTGCCACAATTTTAGTTCTTATTTAGAACTGTTATTATTATTTCTTTGGGGAAACTGTTTTTAATTTTGAAACTTTATATTTGTTTAATTAAAGGTAGAAATGCTCACTAGAACTTTTCTATTGTTTTTTATTACAATACCAATCTTGTTGATTTTAGAAATATTTGAATGAACAAAATATGTATAAAATGCAAGAGAACCAATCATTTAGACATGTATGATATACTAGTATCGGGCTCGTACGTTGTTAAGAGTCTTATTTAATAAAATTATTGTTTTAAATACAATCATATTTTCAAAAAAAACATCAGATCATTTTGCTTTAATTATTTAAAAATATTGTTTTCATTCAATTAGATATGAGAGAGGATTATCTCTGTCGAAATTACAACACTCGAATATGTTAAAAATACTGTTACAACCGAAATTTAAAACAGATGTTATTAGTGAATATAAAACTAGAAGGACAATAATAAAAATATAATTAATGCAAACTAAATCTAAAACAACCGAAATTTTATTGACATTCAATTAGATATGAGAGAGAATTATCTCAGTCGAAATTACAATACAGAAATATGATGAATAAAAAAATTATTTAAACATGGTGACCGTCGTCGACACCGTTGAAACTGAACATTCAAGAATTTGTTCATTACAGCAGAGAATTGTTCGTCGTTCTTTCTAGAAAGACGTGAATTTGTCCAAATGTGAAATTATCAAAGACAGATATTAAAAGAGCAAATGCAAGACGTGAATTTGTGAAATTTGAAAAGGTTGGTAGTTTTGGACAAAATAATGCGCATCCGGGGAATCGAACCCCGGTCAGTACCGTGGGAGGGTACTATGATACCACT
This sequence comes from Eleocharis quinqueflora, assembly GCA_964058865.1. Classification (NCBI taxonomy): domain Eukaryota; kingdom Viridiplantae; phylum Streptophyta; class Magnoliopsida; order Poales; family Cyperaceae; genus Eleocharis; species Eleocharis quinqueflora. The sequence continues at coordinate 45,167 of CAXKVX010002043.1, read as the reverse complement.
ACACCAGATGCGCATGATGACAGCTTCTGACAACGTCTTTACTAAAGAAAATAATATACATGGCAGAGTAAAAAGGCTTCACGCTCCAAAGCATTAGATCCGTATCCTCAACCTCGAATTAAATATGTATAATAACTTTGCTACAACTTTTGTAACTCACAGCAGTACTCCAACAACTTTCTAAAAAGAGAAAGATAAATAGTCAAACGATTTTCTAAAAATTAAAAAGCAAATAATCAAATGTAAATATAAAATGTTGAACTGCGCACATTATTCTGAATGTTTTCATCTTACACACTATTAAGAATGTTTTGCATATAATACAAGAGTGCAGACTAAATAAAACATGTGTTATGACTAGTTGTTTCAAGTCTGTTTTTTTACTACTTCAAGTCAGTTCTGCACAAAAAATGAGACACAGACTAAATAAAACAAGTGTTCAGACTAGCTGTTTCAAATCTATTTTTTGCACGGTTTCAAGTATGTTTTGTACAGAAATTGTGTGCATATTAAATAAAATAAGTGTTAAGACTAAATAAAGCAGATGTTCATACTAACTGTTTCAAATCTGTTTTGCACATAAATGAGGCACAGACTAATTAAAAGAGTTGTTCAGACTAAATAATGTGTACTATATAAGAATGTAATGTGCTAATACTAACTAAAGATATGGTCATACTAACTATTCTAATGGTCATAATATCTCAGGTAGTTATACTAACCCTAATGGTAATACTAATTTCTCAAATGGTCATAGTAACTCCTCTAGTGATCATATTAATATCTCAGGTGATCATACTAACTCTTCTGATGGTCATACAAACATGTAGTAATACTAGCGGTGTTTTTCAATGTTTCATCGATTCATCTATGTTTTTCAACCACTCAACGATATTTTCATCAATTCATCAATGTTTTTTTTATGTTTCATCGGTGCAAAGCATTGATTCAGTTAATGTCTTTTAATGTTTTCATCGATAAAGAAAGAAAGAAAAATGAATAAGAAATATGCAGTTGGAAAAGAAATAAATAAGTTCAAAAAAAATAAAAATAAAATAAGAATAAAACAAAAGAAGAAGGAGAGTGGGAGGCAGGAGCGTAGATCTGAAATTCAAAAGTGAAAATTGTTTGTCTTATGCAGGATATGGATGTGGGGTACGTGATTTCGAGTACTGAAATAATTTCTCTATCATGTTTTAAACATAATTAAATTCAGAATGATATATATATTATGTGCATATGTTTAAGAACTATTTTCGTATTTGATTCAAGTTCAAAACTATTGCTAAATTGTTTCAGTAACTTGTTTTGTATAATTTCAGAACTCTTTTCTGTTGTATTGTTTTGTTTTTGTTTCAAAATATTTTGTATTTAAATTTATAATTTGTATAATTTTAATTAAACTTATTTTTGATAACATAACAATACGAGAAGAAAAGAAAATGGCGGCCCTCAAATTGAATAAGGACATGCAGTCGTCAATTTTTTTATCATGTGAAAGAGAAAGGACATGTTGAATGTTCTAATTTTAGAGACGAAAATAGACCTATCATTTGAGCCAATATTCTGCTCTATCCATTGGCTATATACCATACTAGGCTCCGTGCTCCATAGAATCCAATGGTCAACCTGACATAGTTGGGAAATGAGTAGTTTACAACGTTGTAAAAAGAGTCGACACTGTAGCAATTATTGTGCGAATTGTTTTCAATATTATAATAATGTAGAACTGCAGAAGGACTCCTATATGATGCCAATTTCAAGTGATATCGATTCGCTTCCATACACAAAAAGGCGAACAAAGTCAAGGTTTAAATAGTCCACCATAAGAGATCTATTCTTGAGATGTTTATATATTCTTCTCAAGTATTGTTCTACTCATCACTTCTATATATATGTTCATTACTTTGGAGAGGAGTCAACAAAATGTAGTTGCTAAGCACAATTTGTATCCACACTAAATTAGAAATTCACAAGAACATAATTGAAGCCTATTGTCCGAAATGATTATGACAGACACTTAGATCATTTAAAAAATAGGGAAATTTAGATATATGCCACTCCTTAAATAGCTATTAAGGAGAATGCCACTCAATAACAACTAATTAGAAATATGCCATTAATTTTGAGATCAGTTTATATTAATGTCATTATCTCTATTTTAACACTATTAAAAAACAAATTAATATGTTATTATCCAAAATGCCCTCAGAGAATTAAATTCGTACCAACGTACCCGTACCAGAAAATCGTACCAGAAAACCCGTACCAGAATCCCCTTACCAGAATGGAAAAATTGCTTGCTAGTTACAATATTGCAAAATAAAAGAACTAAGATGATCTAATAAGCCCCAAATTGGAAAAGAACTTATTTGATCTGGACCTAAACAAATTCCCCAAAGAAAAACGTGCCTGTGATGAATTACTAGATTTGATAACATCATGCTTCTGCATTTTGTGCTAGGTTTCGTCAGAGGCTCGAAATTCCACTCTTCTATATCATTCTGAATTCCACTCATCTATATCATATAAAAGTCAATCTCTCATCAAGTCTGCAGCATACCTTTCAGACCCAAAGCGACCCCGCAGAAATCAACCCAACGTCAGAATTGTAGCTCAAGATCGGGATAGAGGTTCGTGCCCTTGCCTCAGCCCAAGCAGGAGTCACTTGCGTCTTCTCTTCGTTTGTTTCCGGATTCAATGTGATCGACAGACACCTTCAGTTAGAAGGAAAGCTTTTCGTCGTCTGAGGTTTTGTCGTCTGTGCTTGGTATCGTCGGAGGCAGATTCGTCGTCTGTGCTTGGTTGCGTTGAAAGGAGATTACAAAGGGGTTACAAAATACCAGAGGGTATTATGGAGATTTTCAAAAAAAATGTTTTTTCTATTCTGCTAAATTGCTATTAATGGCATAATTATAAGTCAATTTACAAATCAATGACATATTTCTAATTAGTTGTTATTGAGTGGCATTCTCCTTAATAGTCATTTAAGAAGTGACATATATCTAAATTTCCCTAAAAAATGTCTTTTCATAGTGAACGAAGATATCGACGAAGAGTGAAGATACCACCAAATAGCAAAGATGCCACCGAGGAACAAAGATATTATCAAAGAGTGAGAAGATGACACCAAAGAGTGAAGATATCACCAAGGAACGAAGATACCATCGAAGAGCGAACGATACTATTAAGGAGCGAAGATATCAGCGATGAGTGAAAATACATCGAAGAATAAAGATGCCACCAAGAAGCGAGGATACCATCGAAGAGCGAAGATAATTGGCGATGAATGAAAATACCACCGAGAAGTGAAGATATCAGCGAAGAGTGATGACTCCATTTAAGTAATAAAGATATCAACGAAGAACCAATTAACTGTCTTGGAAAAAGGCTTCACTGTAGTCTAAATAGGTTGAGTTGAAGGTTGTTCGAAATGATAGCCGAATAAATTTCGAACCTACAATCCATTCTTGAATGAGATTTCATTGAGAATCGTAAACTGAACGGCGCCATCAATTTTTATAGTTGCTCTAGCTAATTGATATATTGATATAATTAAATAAGAGACATTAATTAAGAGACGTTATGGTGGTCTTCAATAGTGGATAGCCAGCTCTATCATGCCCATCCACGTAATGCTCAAATTCAAATCAATTAATTACTTTATTATTTATTAATATTTAAATAGGAGGCATAGCATTTAATAGAAATAATAATCCTAGTCATTACTAGTCATATTCGGTTTGCATGAGCCACCAGATTGTCCTAGCCATTACTAGCAATTATTAATAATTAGATTGTACTTCTTGTAACTGAACTTGAGTACGTAGTGAATTTTGTTTGGCGACGGCCGTGGATTTTCTTTTCCTAGAGAGTTTCCCACGTAAATTTGTGTGTTCTATTTTTCCTAAAGTTTCTTCTTTCTTGTTGTGTGATTGTTCCCTGATACTCAAATTCTTAACACGAAACGAAAGCAAGATGAAATTTTCTCTTTCGTCGCGAAACGGAACGAAAAATAAATTGTGTGAACAAGAACAAAACTGTTAACGAAACAAAAAAATTCATTTCGTTTAAAACTTATAGTGCAAAATATCACGAAAATTTGTATTTCGTTTGTTTCGTGACACACGAAACGATGAACGAAATGGTTTATGTAAAACGAAATGATTAACGGAATAAAATTCTTTTTGTGAACGAAACTAAACGAGAATGAAACTGAGCTACTTCGTGATCGTTCTTCATGTTAGACCCCCCCCCCCCCCCCCTAACGAGGTAGGCAGATAGCTAGTGTGAGATAATCATATTACTTTAAAAAATAGAGTGAAACTTGTAGGCAAGAATAACGTGACAGAGTCAGACTAACCATGATGCAAGAGTTAAATTAGATTGAAATCAAAATTAGTAATAACACTCATAAAACTTAAGCATCTTTTGTAATGAATGAAGAAACAATTCTGATATTGTAGAAACTATTTTTAGAGAAAGTTTTAAATTTATTTTATTGTTTTATTTGTGAGTGTATGTTATAAGTTTACAGACGACGAATCAAAAAAATAAAACATATTCGTGCATATCATGAGGGATCACTACTCTCCTAAACACCCTTAATTCGATCACTGGCAGAGATAATCACATTGGCCATGTTTGGTCGTGGAGTAAGAGGTGGATTAACTCTCTTACTCCACACTTAATCCACCAAACGTGGAGTAAAATTGATGGAGCAAGTTAGAATAAGATTTTAATTAATTCAGAGTAAGTTACTCCACCTCTTTAGATGGATTAGCTTAATCCACCAAACATAATTAACTTACTCTATTTTAATTTGAAATAAGTAATTTAATCCGAATTAAAATTACTCCGCAACCAAACATGACCATTACATGTAGTGCATCATGTATGAACCTCATTACCTGCAGTAAATAAGAGCAGTTTGGTACCAAACCTTACCACGGTACCACCCGCTTAGTTTATGACGAATAGAAGATGACAAACCTATATATTCGCATGCAACCCATAGTCTAATTTATTGTTCACCTAAATCACGCTACCTCTGAGTAGTCCATGTCGATGGCCAATTTTGTAGATCGTGACAGTTTCTTCCTTTGTCACTTTTTCTGATACGAGCTTGTGGTTGCCACACGCAAATTAGCAACCCTCCACACGACTGAGAGGGCATGACAGTGCTACTATAACTACACCAATTTATTATATATATGATTAGGTAGTGCTGTGCTGTGCTGTGCTGGGGTCTTTATCTTACTGCTCCTAGCTAGAAGCTGTTCTTCAACCTACCGCGCAGCATCGACGGACGGTTTAGATTTTCTGCGCTGTAAGCTACGGATGGCTCAGATTTGATTCAGGGGTCTGATATTATAAAGTTTAGTTTGCACGAATCTCAATGCAAATCAAAGACTGAGATTTGCTGCGCAGCACGCACAGTATTTTTACTGCGCGGTAGAAAATCTCGTTCCCTCCTAGCTAGTAGGTAGTTTTGTGTTGAATTGAATCTTCATTATCACTTTCTGAAGCTTCTATAGATATAATTATTTTGCATGTGACTTGTACAAATGAATCTAGTTCTGTCTGATGAATGATTTCAGATAAACATTTTAAAAGGAAGAGATTGATTGATGCATTTTGATAAAGAAATTGATATTCTGTGCACGCACTTGTACAGAACAGAACAGTCAATCGGTGTCGACACATTAGTGTTGGATATTAAGTGAAAAAAAAAAATATCAGTGTCGAACTAGTTATGAACGATTAATAAGTGTATTCCTCTTACATTTAAAATTATAGTGCATTTAGTTAAGATTATGTTGATAAAAATATTAGAGATGGAAAAAATAATCAAATTAAACAACTCTCAATTTTGAATTGAAAACTTGTTATATTCAATTAAATCGGGAATGTGGAGGATATAAACATAAAGGATCAATTCATAATAAAAAAAATTGAATGGTTCGAGTTTTGCTAGTTTTGCATTCATCTTAATAAATAGTAAAAAAATTAAATTGGTTTGAAAGCATATTTTATTTTGCATATCATATTAACGATTTGAATCAACAATTTGAACTTTGAAAAAACAATATAAAATTAATCGTGATAACTTTGTGGTAACTCAAAGTTGTGGTCATCGAATCTCTCCTCTTAAAATACTTAAATTACATAATCTTCACGTTGTACTATTTATAAATTCAATTAATATCTACAAAATTATTGTTTTAAATTCACAACAATACTTCAAAGAATTTGAATTTTTAAAATTGTTGAAACAACCATTATCAAGTAATTCCTCATCTATAAACATGGAGAAGAAATTTCGCCACACGCAAAGTTCTTCCATTTTTCATATGCAATAGGAGAGAAATTGGTGACATGTCATTTTCACATGCAAAGAGACACGTGAGATCTTAATTGTATTCAATTGAGTTATATATGTTGTTTGGTAGTGGGAAATTACCTCTTGAATTTTTTGGCCTAAAGCAATTTCCTCGAAAAAAAAAATAGTAGTGAATCATTCAATCTTTCTAAATAATGCTCATTTAAAATCAAAATTATTAGGTTAATTGTTTTTACTTAAAAAACAGATCAATTATTGAAGAATATGAAGGCAATCTACTCTCTGTGAGAGATGGTAGGTTTGAGACTTGATTGGAGAAGATCTGTTGTAGAATTTTAAATTATATAGAATTTTGTCAACATCGATTTTTATCTACAAAAATTATGCGAATGATACGAGAATTGAGAAAGTATCATTTTGAAAAAGAAAAAAACTACTAGAATGCACACATAGGGACGGAGCTACATGAGGTCAGGGAGGCTGTCGCTTCTCTCTCGAGTTTTTTTTTCAAAATAAGTTTGTGTATTTATACGATTTATCAATTTTTTTGCAAAATAATTATATATATATTTAAAAATGTGCATCATTTTATTAGTCTCTTTCTCTCTGACCGAAATCCTAATTTGTCCCTGAATTCATCGCATAAATCTCTTTCTAGCACCACGTTTCTTTGGCGAGGTCATAGTCACAATTTTGAAATTCTAGGCTCATTTCAATTTGTGGACTGAGAAAAGCACCAATGAGCACATTAGACGAAACCTCCTTAAAATCAGTATATTCAAGTTCATGATCGGCTACAACTTGAAATAAATTTATGATTTTTAAGATTTATTTTATGCTAGATCAAGTGGTAAAAAATAAATAAATGATTCTTGTTTGAAATAAATTTATGATTTTTAAGATTTATTTTATTTGCCACAATTTGCTATAAAGGTTTGCGCCGCAGAAGAACCGCAGGTCCCAAAATGCATCGAATTCAAGTTCAAAATTCAAACAAAGAGGCTGGAATATGCCTTGCGAAATGTATGGGACAAAACTCGAAGAAAAGCGGTTGTATCTTGTCTCTGCGCTCGTGGCAGACACACGACAACATATAATATCTTCTGTGTAAAGTCTGGGGACTTTTATCATTATCCTCAATATGAAAAATACAAATATCTTGAGAAAAATAATATCTTCTATGAAAAGCTAGTCCTCAATATGAAAAATACAAATATCTTGAAAAAAAAAAGTATCTTCTATGAAAAGCTTGGGGACTTTTATCATTATCCTCAATATGAAAAATACAAATATCTTGAGAAAAATAATATCTTCTATGAAAAGCTAGTCCTCAATATGAAAAATACAAATATCTTGAAAAAAAAAGTATCTTCTATGAAAAGCTTGGGGACTTTTATCATTATCCTCAATATGAAAAATACAAATATCTTGAGAAAAATAATATCTTCTATGAAAAGCTAGTCCTCAATATGAAAAATACAAATATCTTGAAAAAAAAAGTATCTTCTATGAAAAGCTTGGGGACTTTTATCATTATCCTCAATATGAAAAATACAAATATCTTGAGAAAAATAATATCTTCTATGAAAAGCTAGTCCTCAATATGAAAAATACAAATATCTTGAAAAAAAAAGTATCTTCTATGAAAAGCTTGGGGACTTTTATCATTATCCTCAATATGAAAAATACAAATATCTTGGAAAAAATAATATCTTCTATGAAAAGCTTGGGGATTTTTATCATTATCCTCAATATGAAAAATATAAATATATGTATAATTCTAGCAAATGGCCCTGAGCCCCTGACTCTCGGAAGCATATTTTTTGCCACGCAGTAGGAATGAACAGTTCAGATTTTTTGCAGTGTAGGTTACGAACGGTTCAAATTTAATTCAGAGAGTGATATTATAAAGTTTAATTGCACGAATCTCTATGCAAATCAAAAATTGAGATTTGTTGCGCAGCACGCACAATATTTTTGCTGCGCGGTAGAAGATCTCATTCCCTGACTCTCTCTATAATTTGAGCAAAAATTTCAGTCGTTATATAAATATTTGTTTTCTTTTACTTTGAAAGCCCGTTGGCATTTTATTAATTAGTAAACATTGTTCAGTATTTCAGTACAGCAAAAGCGCAATTTATAGCATCCTAGAAAACACAGAATTTTTTTTAATTAACCAAAATAAATTAATAAAATACCAAAATGGCAAAAATAGAACAGAAATCACGATTTTAGCCATTCCGGGTTCACAGCGCCCTACGTAACTCCGGGTTCACTGTGATCCCCATAACTCCGGGATCACAACAGCCTCCATAACTCTGGCAACTGTTATGGGGATCACAGTGAATCCGGAGTAACTGATTATTTATACACCAGCCGAGAGAGAGAGAGGGATACTGATAATTGAAGAGAGATATTGATAATTGAAGATAATTGTTCAAACATAATTGAAGATAAACAAGTAATTTGAGGTATTATTTTATTTTTGCTTAAATTCTTCAATTTAGTTGATTTAATTTATAATTATTCATAATTGTTATAATTGATAGTTGATTTCTGGTATTATTACAATTGTTTTTTAATTTATAAGAATTATAATTTTAGTTGAATTGTTATAATTTACTTTTATTCTTCAAATTTACTTACATTCTTCAAACTGAATTGCTATAATTGTTATAAATCTTCAAACTTAGTTGATTTCTGTTATTTATATAATTGTAAATTAATTTATAATTATTATAATTGTAGTTGAATTGATATAATTTACTTTCATTCTTCAAATTTACTAACATTCTTCAAAGTGAATTGTTATAATTGTTATAATTCTTCAAAGTTAGTTGATTACAGGTATTATTATAATTGTAAATTAATTTATAATTATTATAATTGTAGTTGAATGGGTATATTTTACTTTCATTCTTCAAATTTACTAACATTCTTCAAAGTGAATTGTTATAATTGTTATAATTCTTCAAATTTAGTTGATTACAGGTATTATTATAATTGTAAATTAATTTATAATTATTATAATTGTAGTTGATTTATGTACGTATTTCATATTTTTTGAACTATTAGTATAATATTAATTTAGTAATTATAATAATTAAAGAGTTAGAGAAATTTTGTAGAAATTTATTATAAATTAAATTGTATTAATTTATAAAGTGAAAATTTGAATTAGTGTAAATTATTTTATTATAAATTAATTTAGAATTATTTTATTTCTGAAGTATTAGTATATTATTAATTGCGAAATTTATACAGTTGGAGTGAAGAAAGATGATTCCAATTTCCGTATATATGGATGGTGAGACTCGGAATGGCTCATATGCTCTGGAATATAGTTGTGATTCAAAATTTACTTTTTCGGGAAATGAAGACACCCGGTATGAAGATGTGAAAAATACAATATACAAATGGTTGGGGATATTTGAGAGTCAATATTCGTTCAATGTTGTTGCTCGATATAACACTGCGATCCCACCTTCTTATCATTTTTGTTTAATTCCCACTCGCGAGGAGGTAGAGTGGCGAATGATATTGCAAATGGCACAATCAGAAATGAATTGGAGATTTGTTGAATTATATGTTGATCTGGTGCTAAATCGGACAAATGAGAATCCCAATAACTTAGCTCGCACAAGTGAAAATGTTGTTAACACGGATGAAGAGCCTCCGAGAGTTAGCCATGAGACATTACCTTATAGCCCTGGTCATACTCTTCATATCTCTCCCGCAAGACATTCACCAATTATAGATCTTAATGAGCCCATATCTAATATTTCTGAAGAAAACGAAGGCGATGACGATGAGAATATATTACCCGAAGCGAGAGAATGGGAAACAGGAGAAGATTATGGATACACCTCTGACGAAGACGATTTGGATTATAATCCTAACGATCATCTGAATCATCGGATAATTGTACAAGGAAGATCAGAAAAATATCACCCAGTACAAGAGCTTAGCAATATATCTGGTTTCAATGAAATTTACACCAAAGTACAAAACTCGTCAGACGATCCCTTGGCAGAAAATCGTGTATTTAATTCAAAAGATCAGTTATAATGGACCATTAGTGAGTATCACATCAAAGGGAATATAGAGATTAAAACAGAAAGGAGTAGCGCGACGAGGCTAGTTATGGTTTGCAAAGAGCAGAGATGTTTTTGGAGGTTGTACGTTGTATGTCCTAAAGGTAATACTTTTTGGACAATAAGAACCAATCCATACCCGCACACTTATATACAATCGATTACACGAGTAGATCATGCACAGCTTACGACCAAGATAATTGCTGGTGCTATTAAAAAGGAAATGAACGAAGATACAACCATGACAATTAAAAATGTCAGACATTTAGTTAAAGCAAAATTTTCCGGTGCCGATCCATCATATGCCAAGTTATGGCGAGGCAGGGAGTTAGCAATTGCGAAAATATTTGGAACTTGGGAGGGATCATATGCGTTGCTTCCTTGTTATTTTAATGCCATCCAATCGACGAATCCATCAATGAAGTATGCTATCCTGACGACTCCTACCAATCAACCTGAAGTACGTTATTTCCATGCTGCGGCTTGGGCATGGGGACCGTGCATTGAGGCAGTAAAGTACATTTGTCCGGTGATAAGTATCGACGCAGGTTTCTTATCCAGTCGTTATGAGGGAAGATTATTGATGGCTTGCGAGTACGATGCAGAGAATCAATTGATACCATTGGCATTTGCATTGGTGGAGAAGGAAGACCTAGAGAATTGGGGTTGGTTCATGATTTGGTTGCGTCGAGAAGTTATCGGACCTGGTAAGATGTGTGTACTATCAGACCGCCACAAGAGAATTAAGGCTGTTTTTTAATATCCCCAATATGGATGGTCCGTGGCAAACGGCGAAGCAGTGCACCGATATTGTATGCAACACATTGCCGAGAACTTGTACTCAAAATTTCCAGACGATAATCTAAAGAAAATATTTAAGCGTGCTGCATCGAAGAAGAAACCTCATCGATTTAAAGAGTACATGCAATCTATAAAAGCACAATATCCAGGCGCATATGAGTATTTAAAGACGGTTGGAAAAAGACTAGAGAATGATCCAAAAGAGTCTGTGAATCCATCAAAGTGGGCACAACGATACGACAACGGATATCGTTGGGGCATAATGACAAGTAACGGATCTGAATCTTTGAATCGAGTGTTCAAAGTTGTTCGTATGTTGCCGGTTGTGGCTATCGTGGAAGGTACTTGGTACAAGTGCGTGAGTTGGTTTGATGATCGGAGAATCGCATCTAGTGCAACCGTAAGTGAGGGTTTTGTATGGTCTCGTAGTGTTACGGAGAAACTAATTAAGAGAGGTGACAAGTCACGACCACATCGAGTAGACCCCTATCGGTCAGAGCAAGGGAATTTTGAAGTTTTGCATCAAGGCGAGACCTTACTGAATGGTGAGTTTGAAAATTTCAAGTATCACGTATTACTCGAAGAGAGATTTTTTACGCGCTGCACCTGTTTGAAACCAAATCTGACCGGCATACCATGTTCGCATGTATTAGCGGTGATAAGGGTCAGACATTTAAACTTATCTCAATTTGTTTCACCTTATTACACTGTTGAGAATATGCATAATACTTGGTCCGAAAGATTCCACCCTTTTTCAAACCAATCTGAATGTAGTGTAGGGTCTCCACTCAACTTCACCCTCGTTCATCGCATTCAAAACATCTCGGGGATGTTTTGGTCCAACATTGTGAGGGTTGTCTTTCCACAACTTAAAACCCGTCCATGTCCTCCCGTAAGCATGACACGACTCTCGATCGGATAAACCCCAAGCAGTGAAGGTATGATTTCTATCCTCTTTGGCCGACACACATTAAGGTGGGTCCAAGACCATAATTGCAATAACTCGAGTGGACCCCAAATAGAATGAGGCTGCTTCCGAGCAGCAATAGATAATGCGCGATATAAATAAGCCAAAACGACACCCCCCCCCCAATTGTACAACACAGATGGACTACTCAGATTCTCCAAAAACTGGAGATACATGGCAGGTACACTATCTCCACTGGAGTCTGGAAACATGACAGAACCAAATAAATCTATAATGTAAGCCCGAGTATGAAAATCTACCTGGTCCTGTGTGGGATTTTCCGGCATATTAGCGAACTCGCGGCGCAACCACTTCAAACTAAGACTGTAATTCGAAACCAGTCGTTGTTGCTGTCCAGATCTCTTTGAAGCGCGACACCTCCACTCCTCATCACCGGCCTCTCTACCCAGATACTGCTGTACCATATACCTCCAGTTGTTATCACAAATTCCGGTAACAACCGCTCCTGTTATTGGTAGCTCCCATAAACAACTAACATCCTGTAGAGTTACGGTCATTTCACCGATAGGCATGTGAAATGTGTGTGTCTCGGGCCTCCATCGCTCTATCAGTCCTGTAATCAATCCCTTGTCTCTTCGTTTATGACCCAACTGAGAAATATGATACAATCCCAATCTCTTCATTGCAGGACCACAACTCTCGTGATATGGTACGACATTGTCATGACAAATCAACTTTAAATCGTCACCGCTCTCCAAGATTTCAACAATATCCTCAAATAAATATAGATTACTAAATATATATTACTAAATAAATATATTACAAAATATATATATATTGTAAAAATATACCACATTTCTTTTTAACGGTCGCAATCTTGTGTTGGGCTACAGGCATCTGCAACAAGTTGGAGAGAGGCTGACAATCTGGAGGGAGAGAAGCACCACCCTCGAAGGTGCTAGACTGAGAAGTGCTGGGTCGAGAAACACTACTTCTTCGAGGTCTCATCATTTCAACAGGACTACATTTAAATATAAAAAAAACATAGTTTAACAATTTTTTTACAAATTACATATTTATCTAAAATAACTAATTGATTATCTATAAATACTAACTACTTTATCCATATATTACAAATTTATACAAAAAATAACACTAATTTCTACAAAATTTGTAAATTTGTAAATAAATGAACTAATTTAACAATAATCTAATTTTAATATAACAAATTTATCTAAACTAACTATATTTTCCCAAATTTGATGTATTACTATATTTTTCCCAAAATAAAACAACAACTTACATATTTATCTAAACTAACAAATTAATAATTTCTAAAATAATATTTTTTAACAATAATCTACATATATCTAACTTAACAATAATTTAAGCTTTAATATGACAAATTTATCTAACAATAATTTATCTAAAAATAATAACTAACTTAACAATAATTTAAGCTTTAGTATGACAAATTTATCTAACAATTATCTAACAAATTCCTACAAAAACCTTATCTAACAATTTATCTAACAATGATCTAAAATTTAACTAAATTAACAATTATCTAACATATATCTAACAATTTCTCTAACGATTACCTAATTTTTAACTACGTTAACAATTATCTAACAAATTTGAACAAAAACAACACAAATTTTGTATGAATTTTTTTATTTTCCGAAAATTAAAAAAATTATTATTACATGTTACACAGCAAACTCTCTCAAATCCTGGCCTAATGAAACTTCAAACTTCTGAAATACTTTCTCAAAAATTTTCTCAAAATTTCCCTCAAAATCTTCTCAAAATTTCCCAAAATCTCTCTCAAAATCACCAAACAGAATTCGGCAGAGGGAGAAGAGAGGTTCTGTGTTTAAATCGGCACAACTCCGGAATCACGGGTGTCTGCATAATTCCGGAATCAGGGATTCCGGAGTTATGCAGACACCCGTGATTCCGGAGTTGTGTCGATTGCGCAGATTCCGGAGTTACGGCCAATTCTCTGATGCCGGGGTTATGCTGCTCTCCATGTTGCCGGAATGGCTAAAATGGTTAATTCTGTTCAAATTTTGCCATTTTGATATTTTATTAATTTATTTTGGTTAATTAAAAAAATTTCGGTAGAAAACAAATACATGAAATATGGTACAATATAATGGTTGTCTAAAGAGTACAAAGATAATTGATCTATAATTATTTGACCGAGAATGATGTTTGTCCAAGAATAAATGTTAAAAGGAATTAGTTTTTACATACTTTCATAAAACAACGGTTGTTGCAAAAATTATTAAACATCGTTGACATAAACACACACAAAAATTATGATGATACAACAACGGTTATATAAAAAATTTTGATGATAGAGCAACGACTTTTTAAATAATTGTTTTCATAGCTCCACCTACGCTAACGGTTATTTAAATAATTGTTGTCGTATTCCCAACTCTAGTTTAAAATGAACAGTTCGCGGCTCTTCTCTCTCTCTTTCCCCTGACCGCCTCAATAACTTCTCAAACTTTCTCTACACTCTCTTCCTGACCTGACTGCCTCCACAACTCTAGCTGATTTGATCTGCTAAAGATGTGGAGGTTATCAACAATCTTTATCACACACACACCTCTTGTTATTTTGCCTCTCGTTGACGCTTAGGCATGTGAACGATCGACTTCCCCAGATCATTTATGTCCTCACTCATCTCGTGTTTTTCTCCTCTCATTGACGATCTTTGTCGTGTTTTTTCTCTTGTCCCGCCACGCCTTCTCCTCTCGATATCTTATGATAAGTTTTTTATTTTGTTAAATATTGTTGTTGTCGTTTTTTTTCTCTTTTAAGCTTGTTTTTGTTGTATAAGTTTGGTTATACGATTTGTTGTTGCTTGTTGGTATGTATTAGGTAGTTGTGTGATGATGCTCTGAAAATAAGAACGAAATGTGTTGCTAGCCTCTCCTATGATCGTCTCATGCTCGTCTTGATCTAGACTGTACAAAACTCATCAAACGGCTTTAATATATCATAATATCAGTTCCAAAATTATACTACAACCATTCAAATTAAACAAACAGTCCGATCTAAGCGAGCAGAGTCATGTCCGCCTCTTTGAGAAGCAGCAAATTGGGAGCTTTGATTTATTTTTTTTTAGATAAAAGCTACCCAAGTTAGAATGTCAGCTTCCCATTGAGATGAGAGCAATTACAAAACAAAAAAAGTCTTTTGGTAGTATATACCGGTACATGAGTACTTGTACCTGATATCTACCATGTATCAGTAAAAGAAAAAACAAAAGGAAACTTTTTTGTACCGTGACCTATCACCTTATTTTAACTCCTATTACAAAACATTGGATACAAATGTGAATATTGGTATTAATATGCATCTAAATTCTTCTTAGTAGATTGTTCTCCTGAGCCAACTGTGATTTCCATTCTGTCTTCTTCTTGGGTTATCTGTTATTTCTTGATTTAGTCTAATAAATCTTCGTCTTCTTGACTGTTAGCATTGTCTCCATTGCGATTAACATCAATCTCTTCTTGAGCTTGATTAAGTGCCCTTATTTGCTGCAATTGGTGACTTCTATAGGTCTCACCTGTCCAGAATTGATTTAGGTGTCTAATCATATTAAAAATTATTCCTTCCAATTTTACTGTTTTATTTTCAAAAAATGATCTCGTTTCTTTCAGACCATACTATCCAAACAAATGCTGCTAAAATATTTCCCATTTCTCTTTATACTCTAAATCCATGATATTAATTGAGTGCCATAAGTCTTGTATTGTTTAAATTTAAATTCATACCATTTTGCTCACTATGTTTTATCATTATCCTTATTTTATTTGTGTAACTACAATTTAAAAATAGGTGTTCCACAGTCTCAGTGCCTGTATTACACAAAACACAGTTAGATGGAACTGAGATATTTCTTTTAATCAAATTATCTCTAGTTAAAATTCTATTATTTAGAACTAACCAAAGGAATAATTTAAATTTGAATGGTGTATTTAAATTCCATATTGTATTTTTTATGTTAGTTTTAATACCTCCTGTATTTAGAAAAGAATACATAGATTTTACTGCATACATACCAATTACTTTCTAATTGCCATATAGATGTATATCTCATTTCAATAAAGTGGACATTTTGTATTAAAATATCCTTTTCTTTTTTACTTATGGATAGAGTGTAGAGGTGAGCTTTGTTCTTGCCTTTTGGGGTCTCGTGGCAACCACGCGACTTCTCTCTGGTCAATTTTTCACACAATGTCACTTGCTTTTCCTGATGAGAAGTTTGAAAGTATTATTTCTAGATGAATCGTAGAATTAAAACGAAATTATCATATTTAGTTCAAAAAAATCTAATTTAAATCATATTGTAAATTATTTGTAATTTGATTTTAGTCATATGATTGAACTTAACTATTTACAGGTAGATCTATGTAGGTTTAAGGGACAGTCGTAAGCCGTCTCCATGGAAATTTTTTTTGTAAAATAATTTTGTTTATTTATTCGATTTGTAAATTTTTTTTACAAAATAATTTTTTATATTTAAAAATGTGTCTCATTTTGTTCTTTTTTGAAAAAAATTATAGATCTTTTTCATTTCTGTTGGAAATTTTCAATCTGCCCCTAACTATTTAAGTGATAAAATCTTTTTATTTGTAACACAAACTACATTGTTTCATGTCTTCATACTTGGATGTAATTTATTTTCTATCTCATTATTGTGTATATGATATTTTTTACAATATTTATATTAACAAATTTTGATAATAATTTCGAAGAGCAGTTTTAGTGAGATAAAAAAAATAAAACATTAAGTTAGATTTATTTTGTTTGAATATTTGATAGTATTAAAAATTATTAGTTTTGGACTACTCAAGTTCCAAAAAGTAATTTTGCAAGGTAAATATGCATTGAATCTTATAATGTTTCACAGACATAATATGTACTTGTATGGAAAATATAAAATTCAAATATTAATTTCTATTTTGTTGTTTGTATTTTCAAGATAAATGATTCTCAAATGATATATAGTCTTGTTTAGAACAAATAGCATTCTTATTCAGCTTTTTTTAAACCTAACAAATATTATATAGTTTAGATACTAGTTATGCTGTCAGTCAAAATTAATTTGATTATAACAAAATCAACTTGATCATATAATTATTGATGAAAATAAATAAT
Organism: Eleocharis quinqueflora; assembly: GCA_964058865.1. Lineage (NCBI taxonomy): Eukaryota > Viridiplantae > Streptophyta > Magnoliopsida > Poales > Cyperaceae > Eleocharis > Eleocharis quinqueflora. The sequence goes on along the minus strand of CAXKVX010002043.1, from coordinate 27,820 downwards.
TATATCTGATTTGTGCTTTAGAAATTTTTGTTTACAATAGACTCACTCTAGTTTAGAAGATAAACTTTGATTTCTTTTAAAAGATCATATATTATGAAATTAGAAAAAAAAAATATTACTATTATTTTACAAGTACATCACGAATATAATGAGTTTGTTCGACACACAAAATAAAATAGCAATGGAAAGAAAATATAGAGAAATTGAGAAATTGAGAATTGATCACTCTTCCAATTTATTTCAATTGTGTTTTGTATGAGAAATAGAGATCAATTCCATCACGATATGGTTGTACAACGAACGGATCAATTTTTTTATTTTAACAACAATCAATTGGTTTTGAATAGGATGTGCTGCCTTTTTTGTGAATTAATTAAATTCCACTATTCTGAGCTTTGATACTTTGTTTAATTTAATGAAAATGTACACTCCGCGAAATCAGGAATAGTCAACCTCACCGAATGAGAGTTACTATTCACACTGTTCTTTGTTTTATTAACACAACGTAATTTAAAATTTTAATTTCATTAAAAAATATGTCACTTCTGTCTTCTAATTATATTCTCGAACTATTAATGTTATTATTAATGTTATTAATGTTCTGTTCTGTCAGTTAATACATTATTTTCTTTTTTATATTTTAATACATCAAGTAAATAAAACTTTTGTACTAATTTTCTTTCTGATGATTGGATTGTTATGATTAATTATAATTAATCAATTTTCCTAATTAATATGCTTAAGACAAAAGAAAACACTGTTAAAAAAGAAAAAATAGTTGCATTTTGAGTGGAATTTTAAATTAAGTAATAAACCAGTAGTGAAAAAGGGTATATAGAGAAAGAGTTATGCTAAAATACTTTATAAAGCACCAGTAGTTATATACTTTAGATTCGTATCTCGAGATACAAAGTTCAAATAGCCGATCAAGATTAATGAAAATGTTCTCCATACTAACATTATTTGGAGACCAAATTTTACATTTTTTAATTTTTTTATTATTTTATTGGATGGGTGCAAAGTTGGTTAAATTTGAAGTATGTAAATCGTTAGATTAATGAATTTTCCATCTATCCGATAAAATAGTAAAAAAAATCCAAGAAATTTCAAATTTGATCTCCAAATAGATGTTAGTATGGAGAATATTTTCAACATTCTTGATCGGCCATTTGCACTTAATATCTTGAGATACGAGCCTATAGTATATGAATGTTGGTGCTTTATAAAGTATTTTCGCATAACATATATATATATATAGTTACACTATTGTAAAAACGTTTGCACTTCGATCGAAGTGCAAAAGTTAAATATTTTATAATTTTTTTAGTTCAAAATTAAAATTTGAATTGCTCAATAAATTCTTCATCTTAAAATCTTCTAGGAAACCAAATATCTTGATTTTTCGAGCTTTCTAGTTATTTTTAAGTATTTTTTAAAAACAGCACTGAAAAAGTCATTTTTTTAATATTAAGCTGGACTGTTTTTTAAAAATAGCTAGAAAGCTCAAAAAATTATGAAATTTGATTTCCTATAAGATTTTGAGAAGAAGAATTTTTGAGAAAGTTAAATTTAAATTTTTTAGTTCACTATTAAAATTTGAGTTGCTCAATAAATTCTTCATCCTGAAATCTTGTAGTAAATCAAATTTCATAATTTTTTTAGCTTTCTAGCTATTTTTAAAAAACAGTCCAGCTTAATATTAAAAAAACTGTTCTAATGAATTAAATCAAAAGCTGTTCTAATGAATTAAATTGCATGTGATTATACGAAGTATAGCAATTTGATGGGGTCAGACATATATTTTACCTTAATTCTTTCTTATAAATTCAAAACGCCAAACAGAGAAGAAATCAAGTTATGGGGTACATATTTTCCTTTTAATCTTTTCATCATTGTGGAAAATTCAATTGTATGGTTTGACTTTTTTTTGTACTTTTCTTTATCGTAGATACATTTAATTAAAAATTTCAGGACAAAATCAATATTGATTTTGATTCAATATATGACATATATCCCATTTAATATGGTTACTTATCATCAAATGTATAAATATTTTTAAAATTTTTACTAGTAATGTTGTCATTTAATTTACACAATAATACAAAAATATGGATAAAATATTGAATGTCAGAACTCAAAGAATTTGCAGACCTGCAAAAAGCAAAATCTTTAATATAATATATTTCAGTATGAAATAGAATGTTTCTTTTTATATCTAAAAAGAATTTAAAATATGTGGTTATTATCCTAATAAAGAATCAAGTATAAATTTTTAAGGAAAAATCATATATGATTACTTAATGAAGGGTAAAACTGTTGTCTTATCTATAGTGATATGTTATTTTCATAATTTGAAAAACTGTATTGAAGAAGTTTCAAAATATCTGATATATAATTAAACTATTTTCATTTATACTGAACTTGATACATAGTGTCCTTATGGTAAAATATATATAAAAAAAAAACAATGATTTTTTTAATTTTTTTTAATTTGAATAGTACAGACTGATTCGAAACTGTTAGATTTATTGAATTTTGGAAATCGACTTATCCCAACTCACACTACCATTTTTCCATAACAGGCGTACAATTGCTTTCAAAACAATAAATCAATAATTAATCATTGCAAAAATGGACAGCAACTCGATTGGGACTATGACAGTAACCAATGTAGGTATTGCATGCTCCTATTTAAAATTTGATATATGTTTTTTTTAGTTAAATATTTTTTAATTAAAATTTGATATGTATTCATTGAATGAAAAAAATATATGAAAAATAAAGAAGGGTAAAAAAATAAAAAATAAAGAAAAAAGATGCAATTGAAAAAGAAAGAAAAAATTAAAAAATAAGATAAAATAAGATTAAGAAGAAACGGGAAAGAATGGGAGACGAGAGCGGATACAGAAGTTTCGAAATTAGGAGATTTTGTCAAAATAAAATGAGAGCTCAACCTGTTGTCTGCGGAAGCTGATCTTCTGCAGCGCAGCATCGACGGACGGTTCAATTTTTTTGCGTTGTAACTTACGGTCTAGATTTGATTCAGAGAATCTGATATTATAAAGTTTAGCTTGCATGTGCGCATACAGTATCGATGTTGGGCGATTCATGTTGGATGGTATTTTAGTAATATATTTTGAAATTGGTGTCTAAATCATTTAGCCAACTTCTATAAAGCACTAAAGCAGCAACCGCTCCGATCACAAATCCCTTGAAGGCTTAAGCCCATTCATAATTCATTCTCCCCTCTCATATTTCTCATTAACCAAAAGAAGGGAAATAAATCAAAATGGTTTTGGAGGCAGGCAAGTCGACTGATGAGCAGAGGCAGCAGCTGCTGCTGCTAAATCAGCACAAGGAAAAACACTTCATGGCTGGAGAGGTGGTGCGCGACGTCATAATGGGTGTATCCGATGGCCTCACCGTACCGTTTGCACTCGCCGCCGGTCTCTCTGGTGCTCATGCCCCGTCTTCTCTAGTGCTTACTGCTGGTCTTGCCGAGGTCGCTGCCGGCGCCATTTCCATGGGTCTTGGAGGGTACATGTTTTTTTTTTAGATATATCTTTTATTTTTATACGTAATAATGTTTTAATTGCAGTATTTTGTATGAGCGTATATACTTTTTTAAGTTACTGGAAGTTTACCTACTTTAATAATTTTATTAAATAAAAAATACATTGTGAAATTAAAATATCTCAATTATTTGCGGCTGAGCTTGATCCGCCACATCACCATTTGCATGACCATATGTTACATGATGAAAATATGTATCTATGCACCAATTAACATTTTTTTCTCTTCCTTTTAGGAGTTAATACAACAAATTTAGTTGTTGTTTGATAATAAACTGAAATTGATACTGCATTTGCAATTCTTTGTTCCTCTTGGTAACATGAGTTTCAGAATAACAAGTTCTGGTAATATTCTTGTTTGACCGCTCTCGCCTTGCATGCAATTGCAATTTAAATATCATCAATTTTTTCATCACTTTCTTATTTTATTTATTTTATTTCTTTGCTTTGAAGAAAGAAAAACATACAGAAATGTTAGATCTAATCCGGCTGGGGACAATTTGATCTAACTTAGTCCATAATTGCATCCAGCAAGTACTGGTTTTCAGCAGAAGTGCAAAACTGCACATTTCCATGGTAGCAATTAGAACAGACTTACACACATTATGTTATACCAGCAATTAAATAACCAAGCAAATATATATTGTATCAGTAAAATGGTAAAAGTAATAACTGATGCATGTTATCCTGAACATAATATAATTTTTGTTGTTATTATTTTATTTTGTTATGTATGACTATTTGGAACAATTTATTTTCTTCTATGTTATGGATTGAGCTCACAACATGGACATGCATTTCAAATTTCAAAATGAGTTCCTTAACATGCATTAATTAACTCCACCAAAAGTTCAAAACCGTCGACCTGGTAGGCACCAATCTACTATGTTCTACTGGACAAAAAAAATCCCTTTGGACTTCTTTCAAAAAAAAATTGTTTATATTAGTTTTTAGGAAAAATCTTAGTGTTTAATTTACTGATATGATATGACCAATTTGGACACTTTATTAACAATTGTCCTGTAGACGAAGAATCTTCGAACAATCAATCCTTGTTTGTCTGGACCAGCCATATTAATTTAGATAAACGGTAAGAAATAAATAAAACTGTTGTGGGATTTTTTTCTCCTTTCTGGTATGAGATACCAAATTACCAAGTAACCCATCAGGCCAAATTCATCTGGAGTGATCATGTGTCAGGTACTTGGCAGCCAAGAGTGAAGCAGATCACTACAGCCGAGAGCTGAAGCGGGAGCAGGATGAAATTATCAATGTTCCTGACACAGGTACCAGTAAATACCCTTGTAGTGAATTCATATATATTTTACCTCTTAAATCAGGTCATGCATGTAAATCAGCCTTATTTCTGACCAGAAAAGATGGTGTATGTATCCTAACACAGAATCCATGTGGCTTTCTTTTAATCAGAGGCAGCAGAGATTGCTGAGATACTGTCTGAGTATGGACTTGGGCCCCATGAATATGGTCCTGTGGTTACTGCGCTTAGAAAGAACCCGCAAGCCTGGCTGGAATTCATGATGAAGTAATTATTAATTTTTCTGAAGTATAATTAAGTGTTTTGATCTAATCTTATTTACAGCCTTACTCTGGTTCACCTTAAAAGCTCTTAAGTGTGCTTCTCCCCTGATTATAAGTTATAACTGTGTTTTTATTTTATTTTGGTGTAACAATCTTATTCCATCAATATTTACTCTCTAGTTCTATATTAGCAGAATCATGTATAATTGAGTGTTGTAAACTTGTAATTATACATGTGTAACCCACCAATTAGCTGTTTCTAATCCATATAACAACAGGTTTGAGCTGGGTTTAGAGAAGCCTGATCCTAGGAGGGCACTGTGGAGTGCAATGACAATAGCATTGGCCTACGTTATAGGGGGCATAGTGCCGCTTTCCCCATACATGTTTATCCATGAGGCACACAAGGCAATGTTCACATCTGTTGGTGTCACACTTCTCGCGCTGCTCTTCTTCGGCTTTGTGAAGGGTCACTTGACAGGCAACCGGCCATTCCTAAGTGCGTTTCAAACCACCTTTATCGGGGCGCTTGCTTCTGCTGCCGCCTATGCCATAGCTAAAGCTGTACAGACTGTGTAATACTTAGTTTGTCTAGATTTTAATTTTGAGAAGCGTTCTCACTCTTTATATGTTTTATTTGTGGAATCTGTTGTTTAAGTGTTGTGTGAACCGGCATGCAATTCAAGAGGAAGTACGTCTTATATTCTGCTATTCTGTTTGGATCTGGCTTATTTGGGTTAATGATGCAAAGTTATTCTTTCAGCAAACGCTGTAAAGATTTTTATTACAGGAATGTATCTTTTTTCCTAAAATGATATGATTACATGATTTTTACTATCAAATCGGATCAGACCATAAAAGGCCCAACCCATCAGAATTAAATTTTGCTTGCAATTTAGGCTCAGTCCATCAGGAATCGACTCAATTTGGAATATGATCTGGAATTCCTCCTTGATAGTACGATACCTTCAACTAGGAAGCTTAGCCCATTTCTGAAACAATATCTCTGCATTCATTTTTAATTGAAGCTTTCTGCACTCGTTTAATCTGAATTGTTGGATTATATTCGAACGGATCTGATTTTATAATGTAAAAACCTTCTGAATCATATAATTGACGATCAGTCGTTCAGAAAGCACTCATAAAAACAAACCCGCAAAACCGCAAAAGAGTATACTAGTATATATATACGTTTAGTTGAAATTAGGTATGTTTTCTTGACTGTACTTGAAAGTAGTAATATTGGTAACAGTAGGCCTTTTTTTTTTTTTACAAACTGAAAATAACACAAAATTGTTACATTCATTTGCTAGTATAGTGCCAAACATGCTTAAAGTTTTTTTTTTTTTTTTGACAAACTGAAGGTCTTTTTGTGATGTAGAATAGGTGCTAGTTTATTAAAAACATGTGCTACGATAAACATCGTGACAGCACTTCTTAACCAAGCTAGTCAAAATTAATGTCCTTGCAAGATCCTGTAAAATAAAAATGTCAGAATTATGTGATTCATAGAACTTAAAGGTAACAATTTCGGTATATGTCTATCTTTCAAATAGAAGTAAAAAAAAGGATAGTACATGATAGGCTATGGCTTAGTCAAGTTAGTTATATTTTTTTATGAAGACATGGAGCAACAAAACAATGCTGCATTTGAAGTATTTATGTTTGATGCCGGAACGAGCTCATCTGTTATTCGAAATAGGAATAACATGATTTTGTTATTTCGCTTCGGATTGTTGAATTTTGATGAGTGGTTGTGATTTTTCTGAAGAGAAAAGACCAGAGAGAGAGAAATGATAATTTGATTCGTTCGATGTCAATTTTACAGTCCCGAGCATAATAACAGAACTCTATTATTACCTTGAAGGCTTGGAACAATAGCAGATTCAAAGGAGTTTGAGGCCTTTAGAGTTGGTTTGGCTATAAGTTGGGGATTTGGTTATGCGTTGTCTTTGGACGTGATGGCAGCAGGGTGCCATTGTGTCTGTGACACGTGGATTTAAAAAATATATTATAATATATAACATCCTACATCAAATCTGAATCGCTTAAATTTAATATGACCGTTTGAACATAATATGACATCCCGGTGCCATCACAGTAACGGCAACAAATACGAATCCTTTAGTTGGTTTGCCATATTTTTTAATAGTACTCATTCAAACAGTGTATTATTTAAACTCAAATTTTTTGTCAAACAAATCTTAGCATGTTCGAAATAGCTAAATTGGTATTTGAATTGAAAATAGCAATTATTATTAGATTATATGGTATAATATTTTGGTAAGTATTAAATATTTTATTATATTAATCCATCACAACCATAATTTTTATAAATTATTTTAGAAATAAAACACGTAATAATATTTTTTTACATTATTTAGTTTATTATTATTTTAAAAATAATGCATTTTATTGTTGTTGTTATTATTATCATCATTTTTATTATTATATTATCATCATTGTTATTATCATAATTAGAGAGATTTTTATTGTTCCATTTTTTGTATTAGAATTTGCTACTACTCCAAACATTTATTACATTTTTTATGTCTCTTATCGGATCATATGCTCACGAAGATTTAAATCCATAATTTATTGAAAGTCATTATAGTTAGTTACCACCAAAACTATTAGCTAGATTGTTTGCTTTTAATTATGGTATATTTTCAAGATACATTTTTACTTGTATAAAAGGCGCCGAGTCTTCAAGCATTACCGATATCATTGTTGGGCATGCATGTGTTGTGCATAGGCTTCCTATTTCTCTCCATTAAGATAAATACTTATCGGTTGTGTTCGTAACCTTGAAGAAAAGTAAGCATCATGAATTGCTTGGAAGGACTCATCAGCTATCGTTCCAAGGTTTTGCCCTAACCATTGTTCACCGACTCATTTAAAGTTGCTTGAGTGGAAAAGAAGGGATAGTGTAGTGTTGGAAAGTAATTTCACACTTCCGCATTTATTTTAATCTTATTTCTTGCATGAGGTTTTATTTACTATTACTTGTAATTTAGGATCTCAGTTTTGACTCCACCTAAATTAAAATTGCAAACAAAGCATAGTTGAAGGATATATTGCTGAAGAGGTTGTTGAGTTCTATACTGATTGGTAGACGAATTTAAGCTCGTTGGTCTGTCGAAATCTCGGCACGAGGATAGACTTGCAAGAACTAGCACGATTGGAGGAAAGACAGCTACGCCGGGACGACGAATGCGAGAAAAGGCGCATCTTAAACTCCTCCAACACCTCTCTATTGTGGTTCTTTATGTGAAGGAGCACCTAGATGAGTTGCGGCAACATAATCTCTCGAAAACACCAAACTGGATAAACAATGCCATGTTGTCATTCCTGGTAAAAGACACATTGTTGGTGTTTGATACGTCGTGGATGAAGGAGACTGCGATAAATTCGACGAATTTGCGAGAAATTAGTACTAATGAGTCTTATAATTTGTGTTCAGGTAGAATAATTTACTAATTTAATTTTATTCTTCTTAATGTTTTGTAATTTTAGATATGTTACTAACGTGTGTGTGTGTGTGTGTGTATTCAACCATAAATGCATGTTTTGGATGTATCTTCTTTCTTAGTATTTTATTGAATGTAATATTTTGTGATTTTTCTTAATTTAATTGACACTTTCTAATTGACAGACCATGGTAATTCACACTTTTAATTATTTGATTCATGTTTTAAATTTTGAATCATCATTTTTTATTCTACTAATTTAATAGAATATACTCTTAAATTCAAGACATTTACAAATGCCCGCCTATTTCCAAATCTCATTTAACCTCTCTGAATTCCAATACAAATCCACGTCTATCTTCAAATTTCTCATCGCCAAGTCCACAAAATATCGCATCTCTTTATATCTCCTCTTCTCTAAATCCCCTGCTATGCTCTTCTGAACCCCTCGTCTGCCTGGCCTCTCTAAACCCCCCCAGTCTCCTCTTTTCTAAATATGTGTCTGTCACATTAAATCCTAGCTTCGTCCCAAAAATCTCACATCGCTCTTTGTTCTTCTCTGAAGGTAAACGCTAGTTCAGTTCAAATCCTAGTTTAGTCCAAAAAAATGTCGGAACAAGTCTCAAATGATAGAAAAAAATCGAGGACAAAATGTGTGAGAATTAGGGCTTTGAAAGGGACAACTAACATCGATTTTGATAAAAAATGGCATGCCAATAAGGAAGTACGCCAACAATTTCGCCAGCTTTGCTACCATGTTGATTAAGGATGGTTTGGCGTGCACATATGAGAGAATGAGAGCGAATGAGAGAGAGTAAGGCTAATGGTAATGCAGAATATAATACTAAGACTTATGGTAACGTGAAAGCTCAAAAATCACAAGATTGGGCACTAAGACAATGAATTGGTACAAATTAATTACTATCAAAGGACTCAAAAATTACAAGATTATAATAAAGAGAGATAGAGTAAGAGAAACATGACACTATGTAACGTGGTCCGGTCGAATCGTTACAAAACATATGCTCACGAGACTCTCTGATTTCACACTAATGTCGAAATTCACTTTCACGGATTGTTCTTACAAGATTGGATTCCAGTTCCCTTACAAAATAAATGAGAAACTATGAATCACGATCCAAGAAGGGGTCAAAACAATGATCCAAAAAGAAATCAACTCAAAGATCCAAGAAGGGATCAAACAAAGGAGGATGAGCTTGACACTATATTTTCACAAGATCTCGACACTTGGAACTCAATTGCTCAAGTCAAAACAATCTCTCAAAGAGTATCACAAGGTTTAATTGAATAGATGATTAGAGAACAATTGAGTAAAATAGATTATCGTCATTAAGTATGTACATAACAAAGAAAATTTTGTTATCGTCTTTATCGATATATCAATACATCAATCAATACCAAATCGATTTCACCCAGAAATAATGATGGTCCTCTAGACTTTTTTCTCCTTAGCCAAATTTTTGAGTCTGTTTAAGTAGAAATATTGATAGGGTATATCGATATATCGATAGACCAATCGATATCAAAATATATATCAATATGGCACTGACCTGTGACAACCCTCTGAGTATGTTCTGTACTTAGTCAAATTTCTGACTAACCCATGTACCGATATATCAAGACAGTATATCGATATATCGATATATCGATATGCACTATTTTGATTTGTTCGACTTGATTCTAAAGCCGTTATTCCTGTAAATTGAAACCTAAGAAATAGAAAAAAATTTATCTTATGCTTTTCAAGAATCGTGTCCTAGTGCTCCAAGATGCATCGCCTTATCATTCATGTCTTGTTTTGCCTTCCATTTCTTGTGTGCCTACACACAACAACTCAATAAATACATATTAAATTGTATTTATTTTACAAATTGTCAAATAAAAAAAGTTAATTAGTACAACAATTTCAACACTCGTCATCAAATACATATTATAATTTCTGTCAAATACATATTAATACATTTTGTGGAACTATATATTACAATTATAATTTCTGTATAAAATTTGTGACAATGTCTATACACTCGTCATCATAATAAGATCTAAAATTAATAAAATATGTCATAAAAGTTCAATAAAAAGAGCAATTCGTATAACCCGCAAAACTCGTATATATAAAACTAAACGAGTTGAGTGGATTGACGGGTGGGTTGGATCATTTTTTTTAATCAGTATAATTGAATTGAGTTAAAATTTTGACAAAAATACATTAACACATCCGTTGTGTAGTCCTAACTATCGGTCATTGTCATTGATCACAAAATTTAGAAAAATATTTGTCCAAATTAAAAAATTGAGGGCCTCTATAAAATCAACCCTAAAATAATGTTGAAGAACATTCTTATGGCTTTCACTATGATAAAAAAATATAAAAAGTTAATAAGTTATCTAACTTTGATTTTCACGAACTACTTGGTGATTTTTATTTACAGAAGTTTCATAATAATCAATAAAGTGTGTTTGTGTATATTTTTAAATATAACCTTGTATTGTTAAACCATCACTATGATACTTAATTTTACAAATACACTTACATCATGGGTTTCTTTTTCCCATTGTGGTAAGTAGTGGTTAGTCTTTCTAACAAATGAATGTTACAAATACATTCTTTTGAGAAATTTTTGAAAAATAAGTGTAGATGATCCTACTATCGAGCCATCAATATAGAAGGACCTAATTTTTATTAGAGTAAATATAACTGTCTCCCATATTAACGTCCCCCTACGCGCCCTCCATTCAAATGCAATGATAAATTATTTTTATTTTTTATATAAATATTTTATTGAACAAATGTAATGATAATCATTTTTTAGTATAAAGACTTATACTAAAAAATATAAAGACTACTACATTTGAGTATAAAGATTTATATGGAGAGCGTGTAAGGGGAGCTTGTAAGGGGGACAGTTAGTCGCTTCCTTTTTATTATAGGTTAATTAAATATTTTTATGAACTCAGGCAATTTAAAAAATATATATGGTATAAAAAATGCACTTCGTATCTCTCATCACGTGATTTTGAAGTTATTAATACCGATCATTCTTTAATTTCAAAATATAACGATATATAAAAAAAATTAAATTTAAAAAATGGTCGAACCACTGTATTTAGCAAAACAAAAAAAATAAGTGTTAAATATAAAATAAGTGTTAAAAATCAAGCCATCAATCACAACATAGATTACATAAAATTTGATAAACAACTTATAACTAATTTATCACGAACCAACAAAAATGTTTTGTGATAATCATATTGTGATACACACACCGAGTCAGTGACGAAGGGAAATTTTAATATATTTATATAAATATGTGTCACTTATTCGTCAATTTGATTTCACAACATTTTTATCTATCTTTACATTATTAACGCCATTGATTGTAGTTAGTAGCTTCAACAACTTAAATAATTATTATAGTTCGAATAAATTTAAACAAATTGACATCATTGTGTATATTTTTATCACCACCACTACACTTAATCTAATCCGTATTTCAAAAATGAACTATACATTAAATACATCAAGTGGATTCTTCCTTTGTTAGAGAAAACAATGAAACAAAAAAGATAATGTTTCGTAGATACCGCATTTGATACCAACTATTGATATCGATTTTATTATGCACATTTAGTTGAGTTATAAAGCACATTATTTGAGCTATTATGCATGTTATATCATAACTATTTCAGTACAAAAAATAACATGTATAACTATTTCATTACAGAAAATAACATGCATAATAACTCAAATAATGTGCACGATAACTCAACTAAAGATGCATAATAAAATCGACAACATGTATAACTATTTCATTACAAAAAATAATATGCATAATAACTCAAATAATGTGAATGATAATTTAACTAAAGGTGCATAATAAAATCGATATCAATAGTTAGTATCAAATATGATATCTACGTATCAGCTCCCAAACAAAAAATAGTGTTAATAATCTTTCGCAAGAAGTAAAGATCAATTCACTGAATACATTTATTTTAATGAATTAATTAGAGCTAAATTCGTTCGGTGGAAATTCAAATTAGTTAGTCGATATTTATAATTCTAAGGAGAGAGTGATGTATAATTAAAAAACATGATGAAACAATTTTTTTTAAGATTGGCAACGGCTGTCAATGAAATGAAACAAGTTGTTACATCACTAGCAATTCACTTTTTTTTTTCATCACATCCGCTATGGCATTGTTCTTATGAAATATTATAACTGTCGTATGCTATGAAACTTAGAGATTTGACAAAATCGGATCGGGTCTGACTCGGCTCAGGAAATTCGAGGTCGTAATTTGGCCCGACCCGACGTTCAATTCGTGCGGATCCGTCCAAGAAAAAATCGGGATTCAAAGACGGGTTGCAGCCAATTTTTTTTAAAAAAACCCGAGTAAAACCCGGCTCGGAATTGGACTGGTCCGGACCGACCCAACCCGTCAACCCGTCCAAAACCTGTCCCAAATCTGTTCCAAACCTGCCAATCCCGTTCAAATCCGTGCAAAATGCCAAAATCCATCTCAACCCGAAAATAACCCATTAAATTAAAAAAAAAACTTAAAAAAAGTTCGAAAAAATAAAAAAATAAAAGACCTGTCCAATCCGTTAACCTAATCCGGATCGGCCCGGTCCGATCCAAACCCGCCTCAAACTCATTGATCCGCCAACTCATGGAGCTAAGACGGATTACGGCTTGCCTACAAAATTTGAACTCGTGAAAATTCAATCCGACTAATCCGTGAACCGGACGAGTTTGAACCGACTCAGTCCGTTGTCAAATCACTAATGAAACTAAAGCAATAAAACATATTTTCCCTCGGTCTTATTTTAGTTTCATTTTTATTTCGTAATTTGACTAACTTCTATAGTTTATGAAAAGTATAAAAATAATACGGACACGTGCTTTATGGTGGCGTTTACAACTTCACATAATGTGGTCAACGAAGTGCATGTATTATCTTGGTTTACAAATTGAGCTCTCGACGAGTTGCATTTTCTTCATTAAGATTTGAGCCGATCTGAGCTTGTACAAAATCCTTATATATCCTCCTTTCACTTTCTCCATCCTATTTTATTTTAATATTAGATTTGGACTTATCCAAACAGGCAACAGCCCACAGAAACAATCATTTAGCATTAGAATTTTTGCGTAAGAGAAATAACTTATTTTACGGATAGAGTTAACTGTATCTTAAAAATATTACAGAGAGACTAAGGGCGCAACTAATACTTGCGTCTCTAATTTTTTTAGGGACGCAAGTATTAGTTGCGTCCTTAAAATATAAAATTTGCATTGTAACTTTAAGAGAAATGAACGAGAGTTGAAAAAAATTGAAAAAATTTAAGTGCGTAAGTAATACTTGCAATTTTAACTCTGTATGAAATTTTGGAATGTCTTTGATTCTATTAATTGAAAATGTTTGTTCTATGATACTCTACGAAAATTTTTCTTTAGCATTGCAATCTAACAAAGCAAATTGCAAAAAAAAAAAAAAAGCAACGAGGCAACACTCCATTTCTCTGCAAATGGGGCCTCTATTTCCGGTTTAAGTAGCATACCATGACCAAGACAATTAATAAATTCGCTCATTAATTAATAAAAAAACAGATAATAGCACAATTGCAAAGCAATTATTGCCATTTTCCGCATTTGGTGCCTCCCAACTTTAATTCATTTAAAGAAATTCAAAATTGAAAAAAAAAAAAAACTATGATCCTTATCCAGTTGACTGCCAGCTCACTTCGCCCCTACCGAGAAACCCTATACTCTTTGCTGTCTCCATAGAAGATCTTCTGTGTTATACAAACAGGAAACAGCAAATACAGCAGCAAATTCTCACATCGCCGCTGGTTTGGTAACGGCGCCGCTGGATAAATATCTGTATCCTGTTGGCAAAGAAAATGGAATCAATTAGATAGAAGTGGTCCACGTGGGTCCATGCACCCGATGATGCACTACAACGACACGTAAAACACGATTACAGTAGGCTCTGACACGTGTAGGTTAGCCGATACCGAAAGCTCTCCATTTTTGTATTAAACGGACACGTCATAACTCCAGTGTGTTCAAGGAAAATTTTCATAGAAGGTCAAAGATAAATTTTTTTCAACAGATAGGATAAATGGACCCTAAAAATTATGGATCATGAATTCAAGACATTTTGGCAAGTTATCTGACAGTTGTGAATTCCACTTGTGTTAGGGACTCAAGTAATAATTGCGTCTCTAGGAGTATGTGAAAAAAATATTATTCTGCAATAATTTGAAGTTCAATATTACAATGTTAACAATAGTAATTATTAATAATAGTAATACTAAAGTAATATTAATAATAGTAATTATTAATATTATTAATATTGATTATTAAACGAAAATAACAAGTTTAATATTATAGCAATAAAATACAAAATTAATAATACAAGTTAAAAAAATAATGTTAGTACTACATTAATGACAATATTAATACATTTATTAATAACACAATTAAAACTAATAAAATAAAAACTCAAAAGAAGTTTGCAACTTTATCACTAATTAGTTCAAAAAATAGTGAGAGTTAGGACATATACAAGTAGATTAAGAGTTTCAAAAACTTCATGAGAAATACAAAATGGTTTAGTGGTAGAGAGATTTGGTTAGAGGCACTGGGTTGGAGTGAGGCATGGGTTCGAATTTTCGTGCTGACAATTTTTTGCAAATAACTTAGGGGCGCAATTATTACTTGCACCCCTATTATTCACAAAAAAGTTACACCATCCAGAGAGCAACATGTTTGCAAATTAAACAGAGACGCAAGTAATAGTTGCGCCTCTAATTAGACAGACTTACAAAGAAGATTGCTATATGTGCCTTTCCATTTGCCAATTATACCAACATGAAATAACACAACAAGTTTTGTCACAATACATTCTCAAACAACATGAAGATATAACAACATAAATTAAAGTAACATATGTATCATAAACAACAGAAAACAACATCAAACTAATTAAAGTTCATAAAATTCTCAAACACAACAACTTTTGCACTAGTCTAAAAAAAACATACATATTCAACTAATTAAAGTTCCATAAATATGACATTTGATCCTACAAGAACAAGCTACATCTTTCCCGTGCTAATTACATGCATTAATGAAATCTCAAACATTATAAAATTGAAACTAATGTTGTTTTGTCAAAAAAATAATAGTAGTATTACTTTCGGCGTTTAGGGGTGCAGTGCACGTGCGCCTGTTGTGTCCCGATTGTTTGCATCGCTCATAAGTATATGATTGTCGCCGTGTATTCTCTTCATCCATTTCATTTCTAATCCTTCTATGTTGACGTCTCTTCTTCTTAACAGCATATCTTGTCGGGTCCGACACTAGCTTTGGTCGGGAAATTTCAGGCCATGTGTCAGAATTGCCAAATGGCTCAAATTTTGGTCCATGTTGTCATCAACTCATTAACACAATAAAGATGAGCTACATACACGTTGCTACTTATTCCCCCTTGAGCATAACATGCTAAGATATGAGAACAAGGGATACCTGTTAGTTACGATTTTTGGCAAGTGCATGTACCTTCGGACACTTCTAACCGAACTGTATATATTATGTTCCCTTTAATCTTGTTCCCAATGAATCTTTAACCCGTTTGAACCTCATATTTTCGCTCGTTTCGGTACGCTCTAGCCGTATGTGTATTTTCCCTTAATCTTCGCTCCTCCAGTAAGGCTTGGATTTTGGGGGAGAAGAGGAATCCTTGTTCAATCGCTTTTTCAGCTTTTGCCCGTCTTTCAACAAAGTATTTTACAGACTTGTAAAATGTTATTTCAACAAGAGAAGTAACATGTAACTCATGTGTTTCGTTGAAAACATTATTAAGGGATTCTGGTCCATTTGTTGTCATCATCCCCAATCTATGACCTCCTTCATCGAATTAAAGAGCCCATAAGTCATATCGCGGTGCATTATTCGTATCGACATTGTTCGGATACCTACCGATATCCTCAAGCCATGTTGCAGCGTAGGGACATTTTTCACGAATACGACCGAGCCTCATGAGAAACTTCCTCTTTTGATTTTGTTTCATTGCTTGCCTCAAAATCTTTGTTAATTTTTTGTTTGTAAATTCTTTTGTGAAATTTTGACGCAAGTAATATTTGCGTCCTTAAGTTATTTGCAAAAAATGGTTAGCAGGGGGATTCAAATCCATGCCCTCACTCCAATCCAGCGCCTCTAACCAATCCCCCATGCCACTAGACTATTTTGTATTTCTCGTCAAGTTTGAGACTGTTAATCTACTTATATATGTCCTAAAACTATTACTATTTTTTTAAATAATTAGTAATAAAGTTGCAAACTTCTTTTGAGTTTTTATTTTATTACTTTTAATTGTGTTATTAATAAATATATTAATATTGTCATTAATGTATTACTAACATTATTTCTTTAACATGTATTATTAATTTTATATTTTATTATTATAATATTGAACTTAAGTATTATTTTTGTTTAATAATCAATATTATTAATATTAATAATTACTATTATTAATATTACTTTAGTATAATATTACTATTACTAATAATTACTATTATTAACATTATAATATTGAACTTCAAATTATTGCAGAATAATATTTGTTTTCCAAATACTTCTAGAGACGCAACTATTACTTGCGTTTCTAACATTGATGAGACCCGCAACTGTCAGATGGCCTGCCAAAATGACTCGAATTCAGAGAAAAAATGGAATCTCTCTAGGGGCACAACTATTAGTTGCGCTCATGATTTTCTGTGCAATTTTTAGAGTTGCGCTCATGATTTTTTGTGCAATTTTTAGAATTTTATTAACCCTATCTGTTAAAAGTTTTGGATCTATGACCCTCTATAAAAAAAATTTCCTTCGAAGAATCGCAGTGGTACATGAAAACAAATCGAGAGGAGTTATAAACTGCGAAACGACGAGAGATGCGGGTCCCACCGCGTCCGATCTAATCCAGTCTCTTTCCCTTTGTCCTGCGGTTTGCGGATATGTAGAAGACTGCCTTACTGTGTTTCTTGTTCTATATCTTCATGCGAATAGAACTACTATGCGGTACTAAATATGAACCGTTCGATTATAGTTTAGCGGTCAGATTATAACTGCGCATAAGCTTTGGCTGCGGCAAAAAATCTACTGAGGTGGGACATCCTCGGGAGAGCTTGGATAAGAGCAAAAGGGTCATTAGGAACAAAATTAATTACATGCAATAATTAATTAGGAAAAACATAATAGTTAAGTGATAGCCAAATCTTAATTATTAAATAACAACTATTGAGCTTCGGGGCATGGAATAAAAAAGAGCAAGCTGCTGCTGTTCCTCGCAAAGGCGATTTTAGGTCTCTTTCTTCTCCACCTCTCTCTCTCTCTCTCTCTCTCTCTATCTCTCTCTCCCCCCTCCGGTTGCCTTGTCTACATACATTGGAGGTGAAGAGAAGTACGATCTGGTTAGCTGAGTAATGGCTATGCTAATTATACGGTCACTTGAGCACTGCCTTTTGAGAAGTTGCCACTAATTCCCGCTTCTTTGAAATCTATGGTAACAGGTTTTATCATAGAATATTAGCGTTAATCCATTATTGTACGGACGCGAACCTACTTCCTCTGTTGGTTGTGATTCTGAATTTATTTCCTCGTCGATCTCTGCCTTGGCTTCCCGTTTTAACCTTTCCTTCCTTTTGTTCTATACCTGAGCTAGATCTGTACTGAAGAACTGATCGTAAAATCAAATCCTTGTTATCTGAAAATTTGTGATAGTATTTCCTATAATTTCCTTTAGTTCCTTCTCTTTCCCTCTTCTGTTAAAAGAAAGAAAACGAAAGCTATGGTATCCAGGTCATATTCAAACCTTGTAGAGCTTGCCTCTGGCGAGTCACCATCCCCATCTTTCAATCGTATCCCCCGCCGCATCCCCCGTGTTGTCACCGCACAGGGACTTGTCCCTGGCCTCGACGAATCATCAGATGACGATGATGCGTCACTTTGTTCTTCCTCTTCCCATTATTCCCGGGATCGGACAATTATTGTAGCCAATCAGCTCCCAATTCGCATGTCCCGGGATCCAAATTCGCAGAAGTTGAGCTTCTCCTGGGACCAAGACTCTCTTCTCTTGCAATTAAAGGACACTCAGAAGTACCAAAATCATGCTGACATGGAATTTATCTTTGTGGGTAGCCTCTGCGAAGAAGTACCCATTTCGGAGCAGGACGAGGTGTCCCAAGTCCTTTTCGACAGCTTCAAATGCGTACCCACATTCCTCTCACCCGACCTTAGAGCTAGGTTCTACTTAGGCTTTTGCAAACAACAGCTCTGGCCGTTGTTCCATTACATGCTTCCTCTATCTCCTGATTTGGGCGGCCGATTCGATCGGGGCTTATGGCAAGCATATGTGTCAGTCAACAAAATATTTGCTGACAAAATACTCGAAGTGATTAACCCAGATGATGATTTTGTCTGGGTCCACGATTATCATTTAATGGTTTTGCCTACATTTTTGCGAAAGCGGTTCAACCGGGTCAAGCTAGGGTTCTTCCTCCACAGTCCGTTTCCCTCCTCTGAGATCTATAAAACCCTTCCAGTCAGAGAAGAGATCTTACGCTCCCTATTAAATTCAGATCTTATTGGATTTCATACATTTGACTATGCACGTCATTTCTTGTCGTGTTGTAGCCGCATGCTCGGTCTTACATATGAGTCCAAAAGGGGTTATATAGGATTAGAATACTATGGCCGTACTGTGAGCATAAAGATTTTACCCGTTGGGATTCACTTGGGTCAGCTTAGGTCGGTGTTAGATTTGCCTGAAACTGAGATAAAAGTAGGTGAGTTAATCAAACAGTTCTATGACCAAGGCCGGGTCATGTTGCTGGGAGTAGATGATATGGACATCTTTAAAGGCATTAGCTTGAAATTATTGGCATTCGAGCAACTGCTGACTCAGCACCAAGAGTGGCGGGGTCGGGTTGTGTTGGTCCAGATCGCGAACCCCGCAAGGGGAAAAGGTAAGGATGTGACAGAAGTGCAAAATGAGAGCTATTCTATGGTCAAACGCATTAATGAGGCCTTTGGTCAACCTGGGTACGATCCGGTGATTCTTATTGACAGACCGTTACAATTCTTTGAACGAATGGCATACTACGTAGTGGCTGAGTGCTGCTTGGTGACAGCTGTTCGAGATGGGATGAACCTTATCCCATACGAATACATAATTGCTCGAGAAGGAAATAAAAAGTTAGACCGGGTTTTGTGCCTAAAAAAGTCTGCATCCAAAAAAAGTATGTTGGTCGTGTCTGAGTTTATTGGTTGCTCTCCATCTCTGAGTGGTGCTATACGGGTCAATCCTTGGAACATCGATGCAGTTGCAGATGCAATGGACTTGGCGCTTGAGATGGCTGAGTCAGAAAAACAATTGAGGCACGAAAAGCATTATAGATATGTGAGCACTCATGATGTGGGTTATTGGGCAAACAGTTTCTTGCAAGATCTGGAAAGGGCATGCAAAGATCATGGCAGGAGACGATGTTGGGGTATTGGCTTTGGGTTGAAGTTTCGGGTTGTTGCACTTGACCCTAATTTCCGGAAGCTCTCAGTAGAGATAACTGTTTCAGCATACCGGCGTGCAAAGACGAGAGCAATTTTGTTGGATTATGATGGGACCTTGATGCCCCACGCATCAATCGACAAAAGTCCAAGTTTAAAAACAATAGAGATATTGAACAGCTTATGCCGTGATAAGAGTAATCTCGTGTTTCTTGTGAGTGCAAAGAGCCGTAGAACTTTGAGCGAGTGGTTCTATTCGTGCGAGAATTTGGGTATAGCTGCAGAGCACGGTTACTTTTTTAGGTTAATTTCTTCTTCCATCTATTTGAGCTTTTTTTCTTTTTTTCTTTCTTTCTTCCTTTTTTTCTCTTTTTGCAGGTAGATCTACATTAATGATTGCTTTCCCTTTCAGGCCTTACAGAGATGCAGAGTGGACTACATGTGTTCCAGTAGCTGATTGTAGCTGGAAACAAATAGCAGAACCTGTGATGAGACTATACACAGAGACAACTGATGGTTCAACCATAGATGATAAGGAGACTGCTCTTGTGTGGTGCTATGAGGATGCAGATCCTGACTTCGGATCTTGTCAGGCCAAGGAACTCTTGAGCCATTTGGAGAGTGTCCTTGCTAACGAACCCGTATCAGTTAAGGCTGGCCTCAATAATGTAGAGGTCAAACCTCAGGTATTGCATATTATCATGTATTGTTTTCCATTATATGTAAGGTATCAATTAATTACCTTGTTCAGGAAATACTTTTTTCTGTTTGTGCTATTTATTATTTGCCATGTTGATGTTGTGTGGATATTCATTTAATCTATGTAGGGGGTGAGCAAGGGACTAGTGGCCGAGCGCTTACTTGCAACGATGAAAGAAAAAAACCTTCTACCAGACTTTGTTCTCTGCATTGGAGACGACCGTTCTGATGAGGACATGTTTGAAGTGATCAGATCTGCTGTTGCGGGTCCCACTCTTGCTCCCCAAGCAGAGGTATTTGCTTGTACTGTTGGTCGCAAGCCTAGCAAAGCAAAATATTATGTGGATGATACAGCTGACATCTTTCGTGTGATGCAAGGCCTTGCAAATGTATCTGACCAGACTGTTTTATCTCTTAGTTTGCGAAGTACAGTAAGTCTTCATGTATGAAGACAAATGAATGGCAGGGATTGTGGTAATGACCTAACTGGTCGAGATGCCAGAAGCCATGTTAAGACTTAATATTTTGGGTACTCTGAACTTTTGTTGAACCGTCTGTTCTGTTTGTTGCTCTTAGGCTGTATATATATATGTGCTGCTTATCTTTTATAATGAAATATGATAATTTAGGTTATCTTAGTTGCATAGGTGCACTTGTGAATAGCATCCCTAAGTCATTTGATTTCAATCAACTCTTGTTCGATTCAAAGGGAAAGAGATCATGTGTTGGTTTGTGACCTGAGACTTCAAAGCAATTTATGTCCACAAGTATGGTTGCCGAATTGATAGAGTGCCGAATGATAAGTTAATTGGTTTGGTTTGGTAAATAAAACAATCGAGAAACCTTTGATTAGTTTGCCCTTCAATAACAAACTCTTATTTTGTCAATGCACAAGGCAGGTGATTTAGTGATATATGGATAAATATTCGCATGGTTATCAGATATATTGTTTGTAGTCGGGTCACAGAAATGTTCCCTCCTCAAGAAGTTGCTCTTTTGGAAAATGATGAAATGCAGTAATGCAGTGTAGTTGCATTTTGTGGTAAATTTATTTGGTATTCTTTTCAGTTAAACTTCCTAATTCATTGCTAGTTTATTTATTATTAGGTGGTTACTGGTTAGAGAATTTTCAAAGGCATCTTCCGACTAAAGTGTCTTATTTTGTATATCTACGAATTCATTAACAGCAGCACATGAATCACTCACCAATCACCATAGATAGTTCAACCGATCTAAGAAAAGTTCTTATTAGTAGTAGATTTGAACGATGACCTGACACGATGACAACTGTGCAATGTGTTACACAACATTACTAATTAAGCTCACATGGGAACGGAAACGCTGTCGTAGATGGCTCATCAATTCTACCAAATGCAAAACCAGAACAGATGAGAAATTCGTCTACTTCTAATGGGTCTGTTTTTGCTGGTATACGATCGTTTTATTCGGTAATTTCAGAAGAAGAAAAAAACAGTTAACTGTATAATGGCGAAATAATGCAATGAGCTCACGCTCCTTCCATGAATAATACAACTGATGCGAAGCGTTAATAAGTTAACCAGGTCTTTGAACTTTTCAGTTATGTCGTTTACCTCACAATCGAAAGATGTAGTTCACCAAAAAATCGAATAGTCTCCTTTACATGTCTATTATTCATCTAAATTTGACCAGTAAGGTTAATTATCTGCTGCTCTGTTTCATGCTAGGCCTTTTCAAATTATAACCAGGCCTTTTTATCTACTAAACTACGGTAAAAAATATCATAGGCTTATCCAGTCACAAAAAGTTACCTAATTGTCACTGACACAATATATTTTCATTTATTATATTTGTAGAGTCCAAAATAATAACTAAATCGACAATTGATGAAACGACACAAAATATCATCTCCCAAAACACCCACTAACGTGTTGCCTATATATATTTTTATTTATTGTCCGCATGTTTACAATACACATTCACACAAAAATCAGAAAATAAATTTGAAAAATTCTTCTAAAATAGTCTTTTCTAGAACTTGAACTTCAGACATCTCTCATGAAAATTTTGTGTCTTATTACCATTTGACAATGAGTTACCTATATGCTAAGTGACATAGTGATTTACATATCAGAGAGCAAGTCATATACCACTGATAACTTAAATTACCTATTAAGATAGCAAGTCATAGACCTTATCAATTTCTACAAGATTGACTTATAAAATCGATCAATAAACCAAATATACAAAGTTATTTTTAAAAAAATCCATATACAAAGTGATTTACATTGGGGTTCCATCCCATTTAAATTCCTAGATGGTTTCAAGAAGTTGCTTTAATATATATATAGTTAGTATATTCTACTTTGCAAAGCGCGAGCTTTGCGATTGTGGACCAATATATATATATATATATATATATATATATATATATATATGAGTTGTGCTAAAATACTTTATAAAGCACCAACATGCATATACTTTAGGCTCGTATATCGAGATATAAAGTGCAAACAACCGATCAAGACCATTGAAAATTTGGAGACCAAATTTTACATTTTTAAATTTTTTTTTACTATTTTATTGGATGGGTGCAAAGTTGGATAAATTGAAAGTCTGTAAATCGTTAGATTAATGAATTTTCCACCTACCCGATAAAATAGTAAAAAAATTTCAAAAAAATGTAAAATTTGGTCTCCAAATTTTTGTTAGTATGAAAAACATTTTCAACGATCTTGATCGGTTGTTTGCACTTTATATCTCGAGATACGAGCCTAAAGTATATGCATGTTGGTGCTTTATAAAGTAGTTTAGCACAACTCATATATATATATGAGGAGGGATCCGTAGCCGCTCGCAACCGCTCCATCATACCAAGTGTAAATCGTCGATCCGGACCGTTGAAAACATTCTTCATATTAATGTAGACTTGGAGACCAAATTTTATATTTTTAGAATTTTTTTACTATTTTATCGGAAGGGTTGAAAATTGGATGTTTGTAAATCGTTAGATAAATAAATTTTCAATCCATCCGATAAAATAGTTAAAAAATTCGAAAAATATAAAATTTAGTCTCCAAGCCTTAAATTGAATGTGTGAGAACCCTAAAAATCTTAAATTGAATGGAAAATAAACTCAAACAATTAGGAAAAGAGTGGGGGTTATCAGAATATTAGAAATGCACAAAACTACCCTTTTAGGTCTAGGTTTAGTAACGGTAACTATGATAAGAACAAACCAATTTTTCGAACTTGGTCAAATAACATATAATTTAGGGAACCAATCGGTTGGAGATATGAAGTGAAAGTTAAGAATCAAGTCCATTTTGTTGTAACCAAAATGGACAGTCGCATAGCAGTCGAGCTTGGGGCTATTCTTCTCATCTTAATTTCCTTAATTGGTAATCACTAGTTGTTTTTAGATTCTGTCATTTGTTCTGTGACATTCTAGATCTCTTATTATGTTAAAATAACAAGAAGTTTCTTGTAGGCGAAATTTCACCTATACCCTTAAAAACTTCAAAATTACGTATTTCACCCTCTAATTAGATATTACGCATTTCTCCTTCGAAATTTAGAAAACTTACAAATTTATCCATTTTATTGTTTTTTACTATTTTATATTAAAACTCATTTTAAATGTATAAAATACCTATTTTACCCGTCATTAAAAGCATTAAAAAATATAGCTTGTTTAATTAAAAATATCGGTTTGAGAGCAAATTAGTCACTTTGTACTCCTCATGCATACTGGGTGACATTAAAATATACCTTGTTTACCTTTAATTAAAAATGTAAATACATGTTGCTTGTTTAATATAAATCGGTCTGATATTTGATTGATTTTTGAGAGCAAACTGTTCATTTATCTACTTTTGATACATACACAATAGTATACCTACATGTCACTAGATACGTCACAAGTACAAAATAACTAATTTTCCCTCAGAAACCGATCAAATATAAGGCTGATATTTTTTATTATACAAGCCACATTTTTTATTGTTTCTAATGAAGGATAAAATGAATATTTTACATAGAGTCTAAAAAAAACCCGGGCGGGTCTACCCGCCCGTGCCCGTGCCCAGATCCGACCCGACCCTCCAAACCCTCCAAACCTGTGTATACCCGTGCCCGTCTAGACCCGTGCCTGACCCGTCCCAAGACCCGCCCGTGCCCAACCCGTGGACCCGTGGATCCGACCCATGGATCCGTGCAAAATTCAAAAAAATATCAAAATTCAGAAAATTCGAATATATATATATATATATATTAAAATAATGTGCAGTTTTAAATTCAAAAATTTAAAAAAATTCAAAAAAAATTGAAAATTTTTGAAAAAATTCAAAAAATTGGACGGATCCGACCCGACCCGTCTGGACCCGCCTGAGTTTATCACGGGTCGGGTTGAGGGTTTTGGGTTCGGACCCGTGCATACCCGCCCCGTTGTACCCGTGGACCCGCCGTACTCGTGGATCCGGACGGGTCGAATCCACGGGTACCCGACCCGCCCCGTTATTAATTCACTAATTTTACACATTTAAAATGAGTTTTAACATAAAAAACAATAAAATGTGTAAATTTGTGAGTTTTTGAAATTTCGAGGGCAAAATACGTAATATCCAAATTTAGAGAGAAAAATACGTAATATATAAATTTAGAGGGAAAAATACGTAATTTTGAAGTTTTTGAAGGATATACGTGAAATACCGCCCTTGCACGTATATCTTATTATGGAATGTAATCACTACATTTATCTGCTTTTAAAGGTTAAGTAGGAGGATTTATAGCTTCAATCGCAGATGTTATGGTGGCTGCTCTCCTTTGCTTTATGTGGGCCATGCTTGTACTAGGCTTTTCCAATCTTCGTTATAGTGCAAATGGGAGCTCCAGAAATAGAGTCCGAATCTGGTGCTCGTAAAAATCGTGCTTGTTTCGATCCGACCGTCCGATCGTCACGGACGATTGTGATTTGATTCAGGAGACAGATGCTTTGGCCGTTAGATTAATTTTGAACGGTTCAGATCGAAACAAGCAGGAAAACAAGCAGAGATTTACGAGCACCAGATCCCGTCAGAAATAGCATTGTTGTTGGATTGGCCTTGTTTTTCTCTTTATCTGTACATGCTTACTTTCAACAATATGGTTTGCATCGAAATTCTAACATATCAGTGGCCAGTTATTTCCAGCCGTACATTGTTGCTTCTCATGGTCCTTTCCATTAACCATATGCTGGGGTATGTCCTGACTTATTTTGGCTTTTCTTAATAAATGATTTCAGTTGACTTATTATCATTAGGTATAATTAAAGTTTTGATGAGAAAGCATGAACAATTTTACAAACTCTTAAGCCACTTAGCAATTACAATTTATAATTCAATGCAAGTCAAAGATATAAGAAGAAAATTCAAGAAGTAGAGAGAAAGAGATAGCAAGAGATAGATATAAGTTGACACATAATATAACGTGGTTCGACAATCTTTGTCTACTTCACCTTGCAATTGACAACACAACTTATTGCAAGGTATAACAAAACCAAAAAAATTACTCCACGGAACTAACAACAAAAGCTCTTCCACGAAACTAAGGATTCAATCTTTGAATCAAACAAAAACTTATAATTGATAACATAACTTGCAAGATATCACAAAAGATTATTAGATAATGGTTACCCTAAACTCTTTTTAGCTCTAACAATATTTGAGGTTTGAATGCTTGTAGGAAAAGATTTATTTGCTCTGTAAGTGTTCTTCATCACTTGTAAACTTGGGGTATACTTTTTTTTATCTTCCTTGAAGCATCAGGCCAGTTTATATAGGCATTGGACTTTCACAGCTCCATCCAGCACCAAAATAACTCCATGCATTACAACGACCCTGTGTCTCGTTATAATGCCTTCAACAATTTTCAAAAATGCCCTCCAGCGCCTCTTCAGTAACTCGTTATAATGCCATAGGGCCTCGTTATAATGCTCTGTATCTTGTTATAACGCCTTTGTCATGTGTTATAGTAACGCATTTCTCGGGAAATCCAGTACTTCGCCAATTTCTTGAGCTCCAGGCATCTAACTTCTGGTCCCAGCTTTCCAGTAACTCGTTATAACGCTTTTTGTCTTGTTATAATGTCTTCCAGGTCGTTACAGCGCCTTCTTCATGTGTTACCATAACACACCTCTCAATTTTCCTTTGTTCTGATCGGTTTTGCTTGCATCTTGCACTCATGTGCTTGTCTTGACTAAAAAAAACATTTGTGTCATTATCAAAGGTTAATTTGCACTTACACACTCAAAACTAAATCTTGTGCAAATGTTAGTTCAATATTTATTTTGCGAATTGTCAAATAAGTTGAGCTAGACCCAACAGATTTATGATGAGATTTCAAGTTAGAGTGGAGAATTGTTATGCGCATCTTTCATCATCATTTATTTTGCAAAACCCTAATTTGTCAAACTATAATAGCATAATAAGCTTCTATTTGACAATTCATGATAAGTAACATAAATAATATGTCATATTATAATAGCAAAATAATAGTCTTCTATTTGACAATTCATGATAAGTAGCAAAATTTTATATTTATTATGTATAGTATTTTAGAAAGATTCTTTTTACGTAGTTTATCTTTTAGAAAATTTGATTTTTTTTCTAAATAAATCATTTAATCTTTATATAATATATAAAACCAAATCATGTACAATTAAACTTTTTTATAGTTTGTGTCTTTTATTTCTTACTTATTATGGTCCTCTCTTTCAAAATTATAATAGTTAATTATTAACTGATACTCACCAAATCAACGTGCCTGATTAAAATTTATATAATAAAATCAAATTTATTCTCAACAGCTTACTGGCAATATCTTTTTTTGTATTTTTTAATGAAACATCTGATTAGAATGTTGTTTGCATTTTTCTGATTTCAGGTAAACTATGTGCTAAACACACTGTTATCATTCAACATGGTGATTGCAT
>CAXKVX010002042.1:0-21952 GCA_964058865.1 Eleocharis quinqueflora | reverse complement strand
TAGATGTGTTCTTAATTTGATACGATTTGAATTTCATTTCATGCTACATCAAAATTCATCAAATTTATTGTAATTTTTTAAAAGTTAATATTTGATGATTTAGCAAAAGAATAGTATTTTTAGTTATAGCCAACTAGAATAACATTCAAGAGATCACAAATTCAGAGCTGTGTGAGCGCATGAATCCGTAATAGATATTCAAAAAATAACAGATGTCAAAAATAGTAGCAGTTTCATGTATTAAATATATGAGGAAGACTTAACTACACTAAAAATAAATACACTAGATATTCCGAACTACTTCGGACAGTTAGATAAGTCAAAAGATCTGCACTATAATCGCTGCCCTTGATCCCAATTCAATCAAGAAACAAGATGGGATTTTATTTCCGATTCTACAGTTAATAACAAGTCAAAATGCTATTATGGACATCTCCCACGTGAGTGGAGCCGAGCCAATCCAAGCCGAGCCGATCAGCATGGTTAAAAGATGGGGACCAGGACAATGACGCGTGTCCCTATCCAGCTGTCAGTATCGAAAAATATCCGTAAAAACCCAACTGCGTGAAAACGCGGGGAGTACGCTCAGCTCTTGTACCAAGGAAACACTCCCCCTCCCGTTACAATGTTACATCACGCTGTCTGAAGAGTGGGTCCCGCATTTCTGTAGAAGATTGCTTTTCTTGGGACATTGTCAAAACGATATGGAAAATAGGAATTCACATTTCCAGGAATTACAATAGTTGTCCGCCTCCTGCTTCTCAACGCTGCTACAGTGTTTTTGACTTGCGCGCACAATAATTGCTACAGCGTCGCTACAGTACCCACTCAGTAAAACTGACCATTCCCCTCCTGAAATAACTGCCCATTTCAGGAGATACAGATTCGGAAAAGGGCTTTGCTCCGATACACTCACTCAGAAACTTAATAGTTTGAATGAAGATATCTGAATCGTTAATTTAAAGGGCATTATCGGAAAGCGCAAAAAATAAAAATAGGTTACTAATCTTAACACCAAGGTGATGCAGAAGAACTTTGCCTCTCTCCTCTCCACTTTTCTTGAGCAACTTATTACTTGGCTTTTTCACTTTCTACGCTTAGTCGATGAGAGGCGCGTAGCGAGGAAATCCCACCAAGTGCTCTCACCCGAAGCAATTTATCGTGCGTGTGTACCTCCCCTCTCATTTGTAAAATCACCCACTCCAGATGATTCGCACTCAACGAAAATAAGGCGGTATACCCCAGAAGAAATATTAGTAGAAAAGGCGAGTATAGGATGCCCTTGTTTCACCGGCAAAAGGCTTGCCGTCGGCACAGGCTTTGGTCTTTCACCATTCAAGAAGACAAGGAGGGGACATCTAACAAATAGGTGTTCTATATTTTCCTTTTCTTCGCAATATACACACTTTGTATCACCAATTCAACCCCTTTTTCCCAAATTGGTTTTAACAAGTAGTTTCCTTTTGCACAGCAGCCACAGAAAGATTTTTATTTTTAAGGGAATTTTCATTTTCCGTATGATATTGTTAGAGTTATCTGGTATTCCTCTAAAGATCAGCTCAATTTGTTGCTTGTTTGTTTGTTACTCACAAAAAGTCAGCTGTCTATGTGTTGCCCTCTCACAGTCTTCCTGCATATCCAATCTTTGCCCGCCAACGAGACGAAACTCCTCCGTCGCTCTCTCTCTACCCAATCTTCGCCCCCTCCTACTCAGCTTCTCAAAAGGTAAGCAATTATGGTTCAATCACTTCTATTTTCATGGTTATTTCTGCTTCTGGTATGGTTTGGTACTTTCTGGCTTCTGAGAAATTGACACTTTTATGAGTTGTGGTTTGCAGATGTACAGAGAGAGGAAAAGAGTGTGCAAAAGGCAATCAAGGACTCTGCTAAGAGGAATGATATGGCATCTGCCGAGGTCTGATCAAGTATTAGTTTCTTATTTGCTTTGATGCCATGAATTGAGTAATTATGTATTTTCTTTCTGCTTATTCCTTGCTGGGGTTCTGATCAAATACATTGAAGTAATATATGTAAAGCTTGCCTCTTTGTAACATCTAATATTGTTCATTCCCTGCAAAATGCAATATGAACTCAATTTCACCCCCTTCAAAACATTGAATTTTGTAAGATGTCCCTGCTGTTTTGATAGCATGTAATTGCTAGACAGCTTTGTCTTCTTCATTAATTAGCAAGAAAGATGGGAATGCTTCACATGTCCTGAAGTAAAATGGGCAAGAGAGGATTATATAGTATATCTTTTGAATTCTGTAATTGCATAAGGTTATATTTCTTATTTGTTGTTGCTGTATACATGTTTGCCAAGTGATTCATGTTCGATACCATTCTTTTGCACGATAAATGTGAAAATGACCATGAAGAAAAAAATAATTTGTTCCTTTATCAGTTTGGCTCCAAGAATACACTTCGTAACAACATCAACCACAATTCTTAATTCAATATTATATTGTGCATCTTCTTACATGTTTAATAGAATAATGCAATTTTCCTCTAAAGCTGTAGTGAAATTTTGTAGGTTTGTATAATTCAATTTGAAAAATTATTTAATTCGTATAAATACATTTTTATGTAGGATTTTCACAAGGATGAGTCGATCGAGCCATTGTTAGAATTCGAGAGTATTGTTAATTTGAAGTCCTCTTCCAGCTGGATTTTTTTTTAATAGATATGCCAATTAAAAAAGTTTTAGTGCAAGAAAAAACGTAGTAAGAACAATGAAGGGGCTTAGCTATCAATATTATGTTGAAAGTAAACATGAGGTCAAAATGGTGAATGTATGAAGCTGGATTGAGAGTTAATTTCTTGCAGGCATATATTGAATGTTCTGGTTGAGACATGAGTGAATGCCATTCTTCAGTGTACGTAACGCCTAAAGTTAAGATTGAGTTAAGATTGCCTTTGCCAAGTAGTGACCTATTCTTTGATTGGTCCAAGAAATTAGAGAGAAAAGATTTTGACCCAAATCATTGCTAAGAAACAAATACTCAATTTCTATTTCTCAGCCTAGTGCGCTCAATTTCAGCAAAGAAAATGTGCCTTTCTGCATACCCAGCAGGAGTCACCTAAGTTCAAACAAATTACGACTCACAAAAAAAATCTTTCAAGTTTGGCTATATATCAGTCTAACTTCAACCCATAAATACATTACCAACATGAATATATTTTTTTAATATATTCATATATGATATCATTCTACATTGTACTGTGTTTACACAACAGATTTATTCCCTACTCTCCAGTAGGCACATTCAAAGCTGACAATATCTGACTGGCAGACCCAACTCCAAGCTAGCCATGCTAGCGAAACATTTTGTGAACATGTCAACTTACAAAATTGTGTGCAAAAAGAAAACTGATTTGAATGAACCTTTACAGAAGGTGTGAGCAACTGGTAACCTCACCAATAGAGCTTGCAGGCCTCCAAGAGTCTGTATAAGCCTCTTCACTATCATCACACTACTATATGTCTCATAATCTCTCTTTTGCATCCAATAGCAAAAGATGGTTGACCTATTATGTTTCTCTTGACCTATTTTGGGTTCATGAAAATGTAAACTTCTAATGAACATATGTGATATGTCTTTTGAACAATCATACACAAACAAAAGAAAGAATCATACTTGTACTTCTGATGCGTCAGGATCTTCTGTTATCGCGAGTTGGTTCTTTGAAAGCAATCCATAACCAGATCTAATATGGTTGTAGCCCGTCTTAGTAACAAATGACACAAGTCATGATCCATTTTTCCTTTTCTTATCAACGGTCCCCTATTATTCAGCACATTCAAGAGTGGATATCAGCTTTACAACAACGATCCCCTATTATTCAGCACATGAAGTTGAAGTTCTGTTGTACATGCATAATATGATATCATTAGACAACAACCAAATTTCTCCAATTTACTTGAAAATTTGGAACTTCTGGGACTTCTAAAAAAGAACATTACAAACTTTCAAAGAGAAGAGATTAAATTCAATGTCAGACCTTTGTTTGATTGATATTTATATCCTAATAATGGAAAACGAACCCAAACCCCAATGCAATAAACTGGTCCCTTGCTATGATCTAAAATAATACACAAAGCCTTTTTAAACCAGACAACATCCTAAACCCTAAAAAAGAATCTTCAAATTAGTTGATTTTACTACTTTAGGAACACCAAAATTAACCTTGGGAGTGAACAAGTTTTTTCTATAATACTCTCTATAGTTTCGACTTGAAAATTTCTCAAGCCATTGCTTCAGAGCAACAGGATGAATAGTATACAAGAGCTTCATAAACTCTTTTTCAGAACTAGCCACTATTGTGGCGGGTGTAAAGGACTTTGTCAGTATTCCGGCATCATTCAACCAGTCTAAAATTCGATACCTAAGTTTAATTCTGTTATCCATATCAAATCACAAAAAATGCTGGAAATGAATTCAAATAATCCAAATTACAACCCAAATGGTTGCAGAGGAAATCTATCTTTTCTTTGAAAGTATCCATGTTTTGATTGAATAATTTTGGGGCTTTACAAAGCATCTTTCTTAGACATGGACACAGAAGCAAGAAATTTTGGTAGTTGCATTTTCTGGAATTTTGGTTTATCCATAACCTTTTCCTTATCTATAACATCACCTGAAAAGCATTTTTAGTTGCATTTTCAGGAATCATCCATGGAGAAACAAAAGTTGCACATTTTGGATTTGTTGAGATGCAACCAGGATTAGTATATGGACATGACTTTTTTTTTCTACAAAAGAACACCAGAATTAAAAGTAAATCAACGTTAATAAAAAGGACCAGATACAATTTAATCAAACTTTGGTATAATAAAAAGAAATAAGGGTTATTTCAGCCAAGTATGGCAGTGGAACATCGCCAAAGTCGACAACAACAATCATCATAAATAAATGTCTTGCTACGTATGTTATCAGGTGTCAATATTCTCTAATCTCTGAACGTATTGCATGTTACTAACGGGTTTAACCATTAACTTCAACGATTTTTTCTTGTAAAATGGCATATATTTATATATAGAAATGGAGATAGATTGTTGACTTCGTTTATATACTTGATGATGTGACGCTAATATATTTCTCAGAGATTGTGCAGTACCCATGGGAGCATTGAGCTGTCAATATGCAGACAACAAATGTCATGCATTTCATAGTACTCAAATAAAGAAAGAGCAGTGCACCACCATCTGAATACTTTCCCATTCCACCCGCCATCTCTTGCTGCTAACAGTGTTTATCGCTCATCTAACATTGTTAGAAATACAAGTGCTACCGGAATCGAAAGAGTCTCAATTGCTTATGCTTAAAACAGGCAAAGTGTATAAGAATTTGGAAGACATCACTACTTATACTCCAATAAACCAAGTGAGGTCTTTATCTGATGCATCTCTATATGCCTATATTGGAGTGGGCTCTGCCTTTCCCTACGAAGAATTGCATGGTTAACCTCAATGAATGTAGCAATTAGATCATTGAAAACTGTTAATTTTCACATTTAGAAATTATACTGACATTAATTCACTAATTGATGCCTCAATTAAATGCAACAATGATTGAAAAGCACAACAATTTGTTGTTCATAAACTACCCATTTTCCAATTCGAGTTTGTCAACTCTTAACAAAGTACGAGCAAAGTTTTTGACAGTACCTTCAATGCTCACTTGCAGGATACGATACAAGTTTGGCTCATTAGCACCAACACACGACTCACCTTGTGTTTTGCTGCCTCAGACGGGGCTGTCTCTCTTCAATTTTACATTATTACTATTCAAATCAAGTAAATCTGACGCCAATAAATATTTTGTCTTCCTTCCTCATAAAGCTACTAGTTAAAAACTAAAATTGACTATTTATTACACAGTGAAGCAACTATACCTCCTATCCGTAATCCAAATCTTCATCTTTCTAAAATCCTTCCTCATCATGCTCCATCTCCAAATATGACATCGTTTATCTAGATCAAAGGCGAAATAGAGCATCACTAGCGATTTGAGAAGAAACAAAAATCGCTAACACAAGGTGAGTTTAGGTTTGTGTTTTTGTAGACAGAGGGAGTGGAGACGAAATTAGGAGAAAGAAAGAAGAGACGAGAAGGAACGATCCGAATTTTGTTACAAAAATGTCCTTCCGAAATTTTTTTTACCGATTGCTTTGCTAATATGACCGGCTGTCAGTGGTGACCGGCTGTCAACTCATTAACCTGCTGTCTAAATAATTATTTTGATCAGAGCCATTGATTTCATAAAATCAACGGCTCAAAATGAAATTTAGAGAACAAAGATTAAGTGAATGTATTGGAGTAAAACCCTTCGGAAAATAGGTATAGTACTTGAACAACTCAGCGTGCGCCTTTTTTTATATGCTGGGATTTTAAATCCGACCTACGCCGTTTTGAGTCCGGAGGACTAGTTATATAGACTTATGGGGGCGCTGTGAGCCGTAAATAAAGTCGGTTTATATATATCATCATGTCAATATGTTTTTATGCTCGACTTGTAACATTTCATACATATGCCTACGGGCATACATAACAAAATTTATAAATAAACATTATATAATAGGTATGTTATGAATTTGTATATGTACATTTCAAATTATACATATTTAAACTTAAGGGCATGCATGATAAAAATAAGGAAAAAATAGTTTTATGTCATTATAAAATTTAAAAATTGTCAAAATGCTACTCGTAAAAAAAATATTGTCAAAATGTTATTATGGCCGAAATTTTTTTTATTAACCAAAATAAATTAAAAAAACACGAAAATAGCAAAAATCGGATCAAAATCACCAAACTAGCCATTCCGGAGTCTGTGATTTCGGAGTTATTCCGAAATCTCTGGCTCCGGAATAACTCCAGAATCACAGTCTCCGGAATAACTCCGGAATCCATGATTCCGGATTTATTTGCTGCACTGAGTTGCGCGGAGAGAGGGAGAGGTTGGTTTCGATTAATTTAATAATAAAAATATTAATATTTTATTTGATGAGTTGGGTTGTATTTATGTAAGTTTTTGTAACGAATTCGACTGCACTTATCGAGATTATAATTAATTTTTTTAACGTCGCAAATCATCGAGCTGTAGATATCCGAGTCTACTTCCACCACGTTCAGTCCGATTTGCGATCGGAGAAACGTGCATCTCAAATTTCGCTCCATCTTGAACATATATCTTAATTAGTCTTTTTTTTATAATGATTTTGCGTCGGATTCAATTTTGGATTGCTCATTTCTCCGATCGCAAAACAGACTCGACGTGATGAAAGTAGACTCGAATATCTATAGCTTGATTATTATTTTAATATACTAACTAATACCTCTATTGTGATTATTATTTTATGATACTTTAGATAATAGTAGTTGACAAGTTCAATTAGAAAATATAGTTACAAAGACAACTACAGTGTACGATGGGTCGTGAGTTGTGTAAAAGATTAGTGAAAAAACCATAGTCGCAAGGAGCGATATGTATTTAGAATTCGGTGTTGACCGACGAGTCTCTTTTGTCTTTATTTTTTGGATATTTTAGTTTGTTGTGCTTGTAAATTTTTTTTATTTTTTCTTTATCTCATGTACTACTTTTTTTCTTAGTTAATAGAAATTTTGTAGGCAAAACCTACTCTTTGAACTTCTTTACGAATTATCTATATTTCAACAAATTGTTTAGTCGTAATGGCTTAAATTTGACTTATTAAAAATAGACTCTGAATATGTAGCTAGATGGCTCGCGACGATAAAAAAATTAGTTATAGTTCCTACGAGTGCAGTCGAAGTTTATAGAAAAAATACTAATTATACTTAATATTTTTATAACATGTTCGACTACGCTCGTTGGTATTGTAATTAGTTTTTTATTGTCGCAAGACATCGAGATATTCGAGCATATTTTTACCATGTCAAAAATTGATTTGGGGTCAGATGAATGGGCATCTCAAAGTTTGCTTCATGTTCAACTTGTCTTAATTAATATTTTTTTATCACGAGTTTGCGTTGTTTGAATTGGGGTGTAGTGAAAGTTTTACTAAAATGGCGCAATTCAAAGGTCAAGTATTAGTGCGGAAGCGTTTACAATTTAATTCAATTTGTTTAGACTTTAATCACCTAGCCAATTCAATTTAGCAAGCAAGTCTAAGAGCAAATCATAAAATAGAGATAAAAAAGCTTAAAGAGAGAGAATGAAGAGAGAGCAATCAAGCACAAGTGACACGATATGTAAAGTGGTTCGGCCTATCAAAAGAAACTTAGGCCTACGTTCACGTGTCTCCCGGAATAAAACATCTTTCGGGCCGTTACACTATAACCAAATGGTTTACAAAGGGACGGAGACGATCTTTGGCTTCTTCCAACACAAGATAGCCAATCGTCTTCTCCTAACTCGTTGCAAGGGACAACACCACTCTACATCGTTACAAAATGTCCAATTGACAACACAATTAAGGACAACAATGTACCACTTGATAACACAAATGTGGTGCACCAAAGGCTAAACAATAGCAAAGAATGATCTCGAACAGACAACTAGACAATATGTAGCTATCCTAAGTGCTCTCATATTTAGGTCGCTTGATGAGACTTGAAAGAAGCTCTCTTTAGTGCTCAATTACAGATGGAAAGCTTTTCTGAATGTTTTGATAACATTCTAGATCGAATCTGACATCTTTATATTGGATGAGCACTTCTTGGAGTCTTTATATGTGAAGAAATCTCTGGCGTTACAGGAAGGTCCATAACACATGGGGAAGGCGTTATAACGCCTTGGACCTTTTCCCTTCTTGCTTTTCTGCAGCTGACAAATGGGCCAGTGAAGTCCTAACTCGTTATAACGCATGGGGAAGGCGTTATAACAGATGACCAGGCATTGTGACGCCTTGCTGGAGCATTGCAGTAACGCTTGTCTCGGGATTTTCCATCAGCTTGGTCTTCTCTTTCCTCCTGAGGCGTTATGACGCCTTAATGACACGTTATAACGCCTTGTCGACACATTATAGAGCCTAAGCAAGCGTCATGATAACGATGTGCTCTGTCTTGTGTCAAGCCTTTCCTTGTTGCTTAGACCGTGTCTTGACTTGTCCATGACATGTATGAGCATGTTTGACATTGGATTGTACATGTTTTAACATGCATCTCATCAATACTCAATTGTGTTCTTAATTTGATACGATTTGAATTTCATTTCATGCTACATCAAAATTCATCAAATTTATTGTAAATTTAACAGTTAATATTTGATGATTTAGCAAAAGAACTAGTGTTTTTATTTATAGCCAACTAGAATAACATTCAAGAGATCACAAAATTCAGAGTTGTGTGAGCGCATGAATTCGTAATAGATATTCAAAAAATAACAAATGTCAAAAATAGTAGCAGTTCCATGTATTAAATATATGAGGAAGACTTAACTACACTAAAAATAAATACACTAGATATTCCGAACTACTTCGGACAGTTAGATACATCAAGATCTGCACTATAATCGCTGCCCTTGATCCCAATTCAATCAAGAAACGAGATGGGATTTTATTTCAGATTCTAAGGTTAATAACAAGTCAAAATGCTATTATGGACATCTCCCACGTGAGTGGAGCCGAGCCGATCAGCATGGTTAAAAGATGGGGACCAGGACAATGACGCGTGTCCCTATCCAGCTGTCAGTATAGAAAAATATCCGTAAAAACCCAACTGTGTGAAATCGCGGGGAGTACGCTTCAGCTCTTGTACCAAGGAAACACCCCCCCTCCCGTTACATCACGCTGTCTGAAGAGTGGGGCCCGCATTTCTGTAGAAGATTGCTTTTCTTGAGACGTTGTCGAAACGATATGGAAATAGCCAATAGTACTTGAACAACTCAACTCAGCGTGCACCTTTTTTTTAGAGGAAGCGACTAATTGTTTTCTGTTACGAGCTTTTCTTGCGTGTTTTCTATATAAATTTTTATATTTAAATGTAGTAGTCTTTATATTTTTAGTATAAGTCTTTATATTCAAAAAATATTATTATTACATTTGTTCAATAAAATAATTTATACAAAGAATTAAAAATAGTTTATCATTACATTTGAGTGAGAAAACGCGTAAGAGGCACGCTAATATAAGGACAGTTATATTTACTCGTTTTTATATGCTGGGATTTTAAATCCGACCTACGCCGTTTTGAGTCTGGAGGACTAGTTATAGACTTATAGGGGCGCTGTGAGCCGTAAATAAAGTCGGTTTATATATCATCATGTCAATATGTTTTTATGCTCGACTTGTAACATTTCGTAGGGATATGCCATAAGCTCCCGGCCCCCAGCCCGGCTCCTGTAAAGCCCCTGTCAGACCCGGCCCTGACCCGGCCCTTATTAAGATTTTGAAAGGGCCGGGCCTTAGAAGGGCCGGGCCTTATTCCAAAAATACAGGCCCCTATTTACCCGGCCCTTTCAAGCCCCGATCCCGTCCGGCCCTTATCCGGCCCTTTGCAACCCTTATTCACGTCAGCCCCTCAAACCCTTATCAAACCCTTTCACAATTAAAAAAAAATTAAAAAAATAGATCAAAGCCCTTATTACCCGGCCCTGATCCGGCCCTTTGCAACCCCGAGGGCCTGATAGGGGCCGGGCCTTAGAGGAGTCGGGCCTATTTCTTTAGAACAAAGCCCTTATTACCCGGCCCCTATTAAGCCCTCTTTAGACTCGGCCCTTACCCGGCCCTTTCGTAGGCCCTTTAGGCCCGGCCCTTGTAAAGCCCGACCCGGCCCTTAAGACTTTGCCTACCTACGGGCATACATAACAAAAATTATAAATAAACATTATATAATAGGTATGTTATGAATTTGTATATGTACATTTCAAATTATACATATTCAAACTTAAGGGCATGCATAATAAAAATAAGGAAAAATTAATTTTATGTCATTATAAAATTTGAAAATTGTCAAAATGCTACTCGAAAAAATATTGTCAAAATGTCATTACGAACATCTGATCTTAATACAAAAAGTGATCGGTGGTGACATTTTGACATTTTTTCTGAGTGAAATTTTGACCAAATCTATGTTTTATAGTGGCATTTTGACAAATATCCCAAAAATAATGAGTTGTACTGCAAATATTTATGGGTTAATAAAGTTTCCATGTATACTAACATTTGAAATAGCAAAAAATCACTGTATGGTTACAAAGACAAGTTCAATTAGAAAATATAGTTACAAAGACAACTACAATGTACGATGGGTCGTGAGTTGTGTAAAAGATTAGTGAAAAAACCATAGACGCAAGGAGCGATATGTATTTAGAATTCGGTGTTGACCGACGAGTCTCTTTTGTCTTTATTTTTTGGATATTTTAGTTTGTTGTGCTTGTAATTTTTTTTTATTTTTTCTTTCTCTCATGTACTACTTTTTTTTCTTAGTTAATAGAAATTTTGTAGGCAAAACCTACTCTTTGAACTTCTTTACGAATTATCTATATTTCAACAAATTGTTTAGTCGTAATGGCTTATATAGTTATCTCATAAATTGCTACAAATATAATAAAGAAAGTCATATAAAAAGGTATTTACTAAATAAACATTGAGTCCATTCGTTATAGGCTTATAGCATGTTATTGTGATAATGTTATGTTTATGAACATGAATATATCATGATAATGATTTTCCGAAGGAAGCGACGTCTAGATATACACCATGTCCAAGCAAGATTATATAGCCTCCCGCCTTAACATATTTAAATCCAGTATTTCAAAAATCAATGAGAAGAAATGAAGTTCCTCGGCAAATCACCACAAAGGTTTAGCAGGGCAGCACATGGGCAGCAATAACATCACTTTAGTTTCACCGTACAAGGGTCAGCATAAGAAAAGCCAGAAATATCCAAAAAGTAGGATGGCCTATGGTTTGCCGAATTATTAGTTTATTACCTACTGTCGCTAGTGAATCACTGTAACTCAGTTTCCATAGTTAAGCCTTATCTAGTATACTAGCACAGCGGGAGACAAAATATTTTCATGAGATAGGTCTGAAGTTCAAGTTTCGTCAGGAGTTATTTTTTTAAGAGAGTTTTTCAAGTTTGTTTTCTATTTTTTTTTTGTGAGTGTGTATTGTAATCCTAAGAGTAATAAATAAATAAAAAACTAAGCTCCCATATTTTACTACCCAACTTATCCCCACACCATAATTTTTGTTGCACAATATAATGTGAGATGATGATAACATGTGTCGTGTATCGTTCCATCTTTGGAGAAGGATCCAAATGTGTTGTAGCGCATGTACCGTCAAAGTCATGATCAACCGCCGGCGATCGAAATCAAGGAGAGTTTTAAATCTTAGCGTAAATCTCAAAGCAACAAAAAAAATCGAACAATTCACATCTAATGTAGTGCAACGACTTCGCTGCATCAAATTCCATTCCCTCCGAAACATTGCAAAAGGCTGATGGAACACATATAAGGAGATTTCTCCAACAAATTATACCAGACAAACCATCTTCTATCATACCATCACAAGTAGGGGCGGATCCATGATTTCTATCAGGGAGGGGCAAAATTTATAATTTTTTCAGAAAGGAGCAAAACGATGCACATTTTTAAATACACATGGTTATTTTGCACCCGTGGTAAACCCGTGACACCCGTGATAAATCCGTGATAAACCGGCAGGAGCACCATTTTTTTCTCAATTTTTTCAATTCAAAAATAAAAAAAAATCGGCGGGAACCCGCCCCGACCCGCCCAGACCCGTGCCCGTCTAACCCGTCCGGGTTTACCATGAGTCGGATCCACCCTTACCTTACCGGACCTGTGGTAACCCGCCCCGCCGTACCCTTGGACCCGTCCAACCCGTGGACCCGTCCAACCCGTGGACCCATGAATTAGTGGATCCGCCCGAATTGAACTCACGGATACTCGATCCGCCCTGTCTGTAAAACCCTAGTCATAGGTGCATGTCTGCATTGCTTTTGTTTTAGGTCATCTCCTGAGTTTGTATTCCCTGTCCTTGTCTTGATCTGCGAAGTTAAATTAAAACAAAAAAACTATTTTATACTTAAGTCTTGAACTGTGCATTCAAATAGAAAGAAACAGCTCTAACATCAAACCCTTTGTAAGTGCCTGCTTTGTCACCTTTTTTTAGTCATCCTCTGCGCAAAAAAAATGTCTTACTTTTCCCCTTTTTTTCTTTGGTTCTGATAGCCAAATGAATCAGGCTTGCTTGTTTATAGCAGCACCTGATCCTTTGTACGTTTTAATTCCCTCCTGGCTCTTACCGTACAGTTGATCTTACCTTAGTATCACATAGTTCTTGTTTTATTATTTAAGAAAAACAATAAAGAATAGTGAATAAATCTTGGAATCTTTTGTAAATTCATGTTACCAGTGTATTTGAACTGCATGTCATAAAACACGTAAGTAGTATTTCTAAAGTTGCATCTGATTTTGATAATATTTTCCAATTTATTTTTGTTCCTGGTTGTAAGGATTTGGGTCTGGCCCTCGGTACCATTCATGACATTTAAATCCTGTCTAATATTGCAAAGTATTTATCTCACTGTTGAGAAATTATAGTATTAGCCTCAGAACATCATCATAGGCATATAAGGCAACAAACGAATATGGCAACACTGAATATAATCATTCTGTCATTGTAAAATAGGAAAGCTCAACGGCTAATTTAGGATTAGGCTATAAATACCTCTGTACATTACTGTGTAAATCTAATGTTATGAATACAATCTTTCAATTAATCATCTCTCTATTTTACTTCAAAATTCATCATGATATCAGAGCAGGACAAGTCCTGACTCCAAAAAACAAAAGGGGGTGAAGCTCGCTGCAGACAAGAATCTGCAAGACAAATCAGCAAAAACCAGAGAGAGTCATCAACCCAAGCTCTCAGTCTCAGAATACCTGCATCTGCAAGCCAGCAAGCTGACGAGTTGCTAGGTATTTCTTTTTTACATCATCGAGCCATTCAAAAACCTTTCCAACCTTTCAACAAAAAATCAATTGAGGTATCTATTCGTATCAGCAAAATCTGCTACCAGTAACAATGGCCCAATCTGACAACACCAAAATCACAAACATCATACTTAATGGCAACAAAAATTACATTCCCTGGTCTCGATCCGTTACCATTGGACTCGGTGGCAAAAGGGAAGTTAAATTATGTGACTGGAACCAAGAAAAAACCAGTACCAGCAAAGCCTACCGAACCAACTCTAGAAGAGCAAGCAAAAATAGAGGAATGGGAGACCACTGATCAACTGATCATGTCGTGGCTCCTTAGTACAATGGAACCACAGATCTCAAATGTACTAATGTACTCAAACACTTCTCATGAAATTTGGGAAAAAGCCAAAAGAAGGTACGACCAACAGAAAAATTTTGCCCACATCTTCTCCCTCAAGCAAGAACTCGCCCAAATCAAACAAACCACACAAAGCAACAACGAAATAGTCACCGAGATCATGTCAAAATGGGAGGAACTAAACGTCTACCTCCCACCAACAACAGATCCAATCGAAAACCAAAAAAGAGCCGAATTGGACCTGATATTTACTTACCTGGGGGCTCTTGAACCAAGCTATGAACCGATCAGATCTCAAATCCTAGCAACGGCCGACATGCCAAGCTTTGACGATGTCGTATCTCGGATCGAGCAAGAACAGTCAAGAAGAGCACTAATGAACCCACAACTGACAGCCGAAGCAGACAACAGGGCGTTCAAGGCACAGCACCCAAACCCTAACCCCAGGGACTCGGCCAAAGGGGTGAGGGGGAGCACAGCCACCGACTGGTGCAGCCACTGCAACAGAGCAGGGCACATCCGAGAAGGTTGTTGGGTGCTCCACCCTCATCTTCGACCCAGTCGCAAGGGAGAAAGAGAAAACTAGGGCGGCGGAAAAAACAAAGGTAAGTTTGGCGGAAATACCAAGGGGTCGGGAGCCGAACCGACTCAGCAGGGAGAAAGGTTTGGCGGGTATACCAAGGGTTCAAGATCCGACCCTACAGATCTAAATAAAAAAGCTGAGAACCCCTCTGGATCTTCTGTGGCGACCTCTGAGCAACTGAATCAACTGCTGAATCAATTGAACAGTTTGTTCCAGCAACAAACTTCAGGTTCTGTATTATATAAATCAAATTTAATTTTTTCTGAGCATACACAGCCTAAAATAGCGAATATGTGCCATAATTTTAGCAGTTGGATAGTTGACTCTGGAGCAACCGACCACATGACCAATAATCAAAATAAATTACAAAATATTTTAGAAATTAAAAAACCACAACATGTAACCGTTGCAAATGGTGAAAAGGTACAAATTGGTGATATTGGTACTACGAAACTTTTTTCAAAAGATGTAGAAAATATCTTATATCTACCCAATTTTAATTCAAACTTACTGTCTATTAGCAAAATAACTCGAGATTTAAACTGCTATGTAATCTTCTCACCAAATAAAGTCACATTTCAGGACTGAGAATTCGGGAAGAAGATTGGTGAGGGTTTTTTACGAAATGGCCTTTATTACCTTGAAGAAAACGACAATAGATGTCTTATGTCACTAGGATCAATAGAGCGTGACAAATTGTTACATTGGAGGTTTGGACATCCGTCCGATAAAGTTTTAAATAAATTATTTTGTTATAACTTAAACTCAAGTAATTGTGATGTTTGTAAGCTTGCAAAACAAACTAGGTTACCATTCTCTTTATCTACTAGTATTTCAGAAAAGTGCTTTGATTTGATTCATTCAGACGTTTGGAGACCAGCCCCTATTAATTCTTATAATAATTTTAGGTACTTTGTCACATTTATTGATGATTTGTCTCGTACCACTTGGATTTACCTTTTGAAAGGAAAAAATGAAGTTTTTTCATGCTTCTTAGAATTTTACAATTTCATTGAAAATCAATATAACGCAAGGATAAAAACATTTAGATCAGATAATGGAACAGAATATGTAAACAAAAATTTTGTAGAGTTTTTTAAATCAAAAGGAATTTTACATCAAACCACATGCATCAACACTCCTGAACAAAACGGAGTGTCAGAACGGAAAAACCGTCATCTTCTCGAAGTCACTAGATCACTATTGTTTCAAAACAATGTTCCAAAAACTTACTGGTCTGATGCAGTACTAACAGCAGCCTATATCATAAACAGGTTACCAAGCCTTAGATTAAAAAATATGAGCCCTCTAGAAATTCTCATGGGAAGAAAGGTAGATCTTGATCACATTCGAGTCTTTGGGTGTACATCATTTGTACACATCAAAAGACATGACAAGTTAGATAAAAACTCAGTCAAAACCATATTTTTAGGGTACTCGTCCGAAAAAAGGGGTACAAGTGTTATGATCCAAAGAACCACAAACTTTATATTTCAAGAGACGT
This sequence comes from Eleocharis quinqueflora, assembly GCA_964058865.1. NCBI lineage: Eukaryota > Viridiplantae > Streptophyta > Magnoliopsida > Poales > Cyperaceae > Eleocharis > Eleocharis quinqueflora. Next base: position 5,567 of record CAXKVX010002042.1, on the reverse strand, counting down.
ATCATTTTTTGAAACTGAGCCATATTATCGCACAAATGAACAAAAAACCACATCATCAAGTCAACCAATTATACCTCCAAACCAGTTTGTATTTCCTGAAGAAAGAAATCTAGAACAGGTTGAGGATGAAGGACAAACTCAGGAAACAAATACAATCGCTTCAGGGGGAGAAAATGAGGAACAAGCTCATGAAGAAGCTCCAAGTGGACAACCAACTCAAACTCATGAAGAAGCTCCTCCAAATGGACAACCAGCTCAAACTCAAGAAACTACCTTGAGAAGATCCACACGACAAACTCAGCCGCCCATCAAATTAAGGGATTATATCTCCCATCAAGTGATGTATCCAATTCAAGATTACATTTCGTACGATAAGGTGTCTTCGAAATATCAAGCTTACTTAGGAAAGATAACTAATCAAATTGAACCAACTAGTTTTGAGCAAGCCATATTAGATTCAAATTGGTGTAGAGCTATGAGAGAGGAACTTCAAGCCTTAGAAAAAAAAAATACATGGGAACTTGTTCGGTTACCAAAAGGAAAAAAACCAATAGGATGCAAATGGGTTTATAAAATTAAATATAACAGCGATGGTACCATTGAAAGGTATAAAGCTAGATTAGTAGCCAAAGGATATACTCAAACATATGGAATTGATTATCAAGAAACTTTTGCGCCAGTAGCTAAAATGAGCACGGTTAGAATTCTCTTATCAGTAGCCACCAACCTAGGGTGGAATTTATTCCAAATGAATGTAAAAAATGCATTCCTTCAAGGAACGCTAAAAGAGGAAGTCTACATGACTCTCCCTCCAGGCCACAAAGATATATCAAGTTCATCACTGGTATGTAAACTCAGAAAAGCAATCTACGGACTAAAGCAATCTCCAAGAGCATGGTATGCCAAACTAAGCTTTTTCCTTCAAAAAATTAATTTTGTTAAAAGTTCAGCCGATCATTCTATGTTTGTTAAACATACACAAAACTCTACCACTATCATACTTGTTTATGTAGATGACATCATCATTACTGGTAACAATAACAAAGAAATTCAAAGAATTAAAAATTTATTGAAAGATGAATTTGACATTAAGGACCTTGGTCAACTATCTTATTTTCTTGGAATAGAAATAGCTCACTCAAATAAAGGATTATTTCTATCTCAATGAAAATATGTCCTTGACCTATTGAAGGAGACTGGTAAGATAGGAGCAAAACCAGCTAGCACTCCAATGGATGCTAACAACAAACTTGGGCCACTAGACGGTGAACCACTACCAAACATTGAACAATATCAAAGACTAGTAGGAAAACTGATCTATCTTACAGTCACTAGACCTGATATTGCATTTGCAGTTAGTATGGTCAGCCAGTTTATGCATGCTCCTCGCTCCAGTCACATGAGTGCCATTGATAGAATATTGAGGTATCTCAAGGGCACTCCAGGTCAAGGTATCTGGATGAAGAAAAACCATGATAACGATGTGGTTGGTTATTCTAATGCAGATTGGGCTGGAAGCTGCGACAGAAAATCAACCACGGGATTTTTTACATTTGTAGGTGGCAACTTAGTGACTTGGAAGAGCAAAAAACAAAATGTGGTAGCAAGATCGAGTGCAGAAGCAGAATATAGAGCTATGGCATCCACAGCAAGCGAACTTATCTGGATCAAACAATTACTTCATGATATGAAGGTGGAATGTACAAAGCCCATGCAGATGTACTGTGATAATCAAGCAGCACGGCACATTGCGTCAAATCCAGTTTTTCATGAAAGAACAAAACACATAGAGGTTGATTGTCACTTTGTTCGAGATAAAGTGCAATCAGGAGAAATTGACTCCATTCGTCAGAAGCAAAGAGCAACTAGCAGATATCTTAACCAAGGCCCTCGAGAAGTCAACATTTAATAGTATACTTAGCAAGTTGGGCTCAATCAATTTGTTGGAGTCCAACTTGAGGGGGAGTGTTGAGAAATTATAGTATTAGCCTCAGAAGATCATCATAGGCATATAAGGCAACAAACGAATATGGCAACACTGAATATAATCATTCTGTCATTGTAAAATAGGAAAGCTCAACGGCTAATTTAGGATTAGGCTATAAATACCTCTGTACATTACTGTGTAAATCTAATGTTATGAATACAATCTTTCAATTAATCATCTCTCTATTTTACTTCAAAATTCATCACTCACCCTCCCTCTGTGTCTGTCCTGGTCTGTTGATTCAAATAAAAATGGTCTTTTGCATTTGCTAAATTTGATATGTGTCTTTGAATTAAAAACAATAAGAACTTTGAATCTGTTTTATGTTCTGTAAGTGTCACATCTCATGTGAGTATAGACTGAAACAAGTGTGGCAAACAGTTCGTGAATAGCCGCCGGTCTTAAGTTTAGTTTTGTTTCCCCCATTATTCTTCTTTTTCTTTTGAAGTTAAGCCTGCTGCAATTAATGATGCTAATCAAGGCCTATACAGCTATGAAATGAGGCCTAGCACTTTTTCCGACTAAACCTCTATTGTAAATATGGTTTCAAAAAAAAACTAAATCCTTTTCTTTTTTCCTCTGTAAACTCTGGTTTTAACAAGGCTTGCCACAATGCAGTGAAGCTGAGTTCATGTTCCATGAGTTCTAAATACCAGCTAATCACTTGTGCCCACCTGTGCCCCTCTTTGCATAATATTTGTCTGCATTGTGTCTTTTACAAATCAAATAAGAAAAGTCCCTCCTTGTGTTATAAAATCGAAATTGTGCCTTTTATATATGAGACAGATTTGAAATCGAAATTTTTCTTCATGCTGTGAATATATGTTCTTTGTCTGTACATATCTGTTATTGCTGCTCTTATAGTATTTCTTGTGTATGTCATTTCTTTTCTCTTTAATCCCAAGTTATTTTGACTTTCTGGCATCAGTAGGACAGACTAGCTCTTTACGTGTTAATATTATCATCAGATGACTTAGTATGATCATATTCATAGTTAGTATTTACATCATTCTGTAGAAAATAGACTTGAAACAATGCAAAAAAAAAAAAAAAACAGACTTCAAATAATTAGTATGAACACATATTTTTTTTAGTTTGAACATTTTTTTTTATTTAGGATGAACATATTTTTTATTTAGTGTGCCTCATTTTTGTGAAGAACTGACTTGAAGCAGTGCAGAAACATATCTGAAATAATTAGTTCGAACACATAATACATGTTTTATTTAGTCTGAACTAGTATGATCATATCCTTAGTTAGACACCTCTTTGAATCAAATTCTGTGCAAAACAGTCATATATGATTTGAAACAACTTATTTTATTTAGTCTGCATCTCATAAATTATGTGCAACTCTGTGCAAAACAATTACATATTATATTTAGTCTGAATACTTATTTTAGTCGGCATCTCATAAATTCTGTGCAAAACAGTCATGAAATAATGCAAAAAAGATTTGAAACAACTAGTATAAACACCTCTTTGAATCAAATTTTACGATTAATCTGGGCCGTGCAATTGTAAAACAAGCTGATCCTTCTTTCTCCTTGTTCCGAACCCTACTTCTGTCGCTGACCTCTCCATTTTTCGTTTTGCTGCGCCTCTCATCTCCTTCTCTCTCTCTCTCGCTGTAGTTGGCTGACGCGAGCTGCCTCAAGTTCTCGAGTGCCGGCCTCGGTCTTCACTGGAGCTCACAGCCACAGGTATTTCTCTCTCTCTCTCTCTCTATCTCTCTAACAGTTTATCCTACTCCAGTTTACGTGCTATGGTGTTTTTATGGTGCCTTTATATCCTAATGGTTTTATTAATTCATTTCGTTGTAATGTGCTCTTGAGGATTCACCATTTATGTGATTTCTTATTCAAGTTGAATACCAATTTGAATTTTTTGGGTAGACAGAAATTCGTCTAGGTTGATTTGACTTGGTACAAAAAAAAATTGTACACGCAAAATTGCCAGTGACACTGTCCTGTCGAGTTTGTGGAATCGAATGTGACGGAAATAGAGAGGAGTTGAATTTCGTTAACAGTCCAAAAAAATTGGAACAACAAATGTTGGAAAAATGAATTGAAGGATTCTTCCCATTTTCATCCGTCACCTTGTCAAATTAAACGCAGAGCAAGGTAAATGAGATGATCCCTTCCATACCACCTCCCAACCCACCCCTCAACACACACCCTCCCATTTCCTCCCTCTGGACCACACCAGACTCGTGTATATTCTTTTGCAAATTCATATCAATTTAACAACGTGTGAGTCTGCTTTTATAAAAATAATCACTCCTAGTTTCATTGCAAACAATATAGCTGTAAACATAGGATTGTTACTTTCATGCATCTAAATGTGTTGGAAGTAATGTAGCTGTAAAATCAAACATCTCAACATAAAAAGTGAAGCTTTCAATGTAACAGTTCTCATGTAGTCTGTTATTGCATAAATTTTCTAAAAATGTTTCACAAGTTTAATTTGAACAACTTAAGAGATAACTTCATGCATTTTTAAATAATTGGCACTGATTTGATCAACTTGGGATGATTTCACCAGCCGTCTTTAAATAGTAGTTAACCCTAATTAGAAGAATGCATCAGATGAACAAACCAGAGCTGCTTTTGAGACTGGTAATTTCAAGTCATTCTCGGGTTGTCTCGGATTCGGGTAAACTTGAGATTGGATCTAGATTAGCCAGTTTGGGTTCAGTGGCGGAGCCACGTAGCTCTAGGGTTCAGCTGTACCTCTTTGGAAATTTTTTTTTTCAAAAATGACCATACATATTAAATTTTTTTCAGAAATGATCATGTATTTGAATTTTTTTTGCATAAATGACCATGTAAATTAATTTTTTCCGGAAATAACCATCATTTCGATCCCTGGAAAAAACCGTAAATTTTGAACCCCTGGCGAGAATCCTGAATCCGCCCCCTGTTTGGGTTCCTAGCCATATTAAGTTTTTGGTCATATTATGTCAGGTCATGTAGAGTTTGTGGCAGTTTGAATATTCAAAAACACAAATGTTGTGTCGGATTTGTCCACCTTAATTCTAAGTACTGACTTCTTATATATGAAATACTACCAGTCTGATAACCACATGGCCACTAAGAAAAAATTGTATCCAGAAGTAATAAAAGAGAGGCCTAGATAAAAGTGCGCATAATGAAATAAATGAAAGGACTAAATTGAAGCCCAAATGATGTGGCCCAGCCCAAGTGCAATACTTTTTGTTTTCTGAATGTCTCAGCTTATTCCAAACTGATGGAAAAGAACCCTACTTTATCACTGGCCTCTTTCTCCACGTCATTACGGCTGTCAAACGCACGAAACAATCACGCAAATATTATCTTGCGTCTTACATTGCGTTTTACGAGCGTAAAGGTTTTGCTGTTGCGTCTTACGTCACGTTTTGAAAAAATTTCCTTGTGTTTGTGATTGTGTTTATGTTTAGTTAAACTTGCAAAATGTTGAATTTTTTTGCACGTTTAAAGTCTTGCTACTAACAGTGCACAACAGAGCCAAAATATTTATTGAAAGAACTATGAAAAATAGGAAAAATTACAGGTAAATCCATATCAACATTAAAGCCACA
>CAXKVX010002041.1:0-59545 GCA_964058865.1 Eleocharis quinqueflora | reverse complement strand
ATAAGAAGGTCCACTAGAGAGAACAAATTTACTGGAAGATTTGCATATCTCCAAGAACATGAATTTGACATTGGCATGTTTGAAAATGACCCAAGAGATATCAAACAAGCTATGGAAAGTTCTAACACTCATAAGTAGATCGATGCGATGAATGAATAGATGAAATCAATGAGCGACAATGACATGTGGGATATTGTTCCTTTGCCTAAGGACAAGAAGACCGTTGGTTGTAAGTGGATATTCAAGACCAAACGGGATTCTAAAGGCAATGTTGAAAAATACAAAGCACGTCTTGTCGCCAAGGGTTTCACACAGAAAGAAGGCATTGATTACAATGAAACCTTATCTCCAGTATCATCGAAAGATTCGTTGAGAATCAAATTGGCAATGGTAGAACATTATAACTTGGAGCTCAATGGTGACATTGAGGAAACCATCTACATGAGGCAACCATAAAACTTTGTGGTCGGCGACCTAAAGTCAATGGTATGCCGGCTTAAGAAATCCATCTATGGGCTCAAACAAGCATCTCAACAATGATACTTGAAATTTCACAACATAGTTAGTTCATACTATTTCGAGTCTAACTTAGTTGATGAATGCATCTACTTTAAATTCTGTGGGAGCAAGTTCACATTTATGGTCTTATACGTTGATGACATACTACTAGCTAGGGGTGTAAACGGATCGGATTCGGACGGATAATCGTCTTACCGTATCCTTATCTGTTAAAAATTTTCGAATACGGATACGAATTCAGATAGTCTCGGATACAGATACGAATCAGATATTAATCGAATACCGGATACGGATCGAATATCGGACGGATACATATACGAAACAAATATTATTCAGATAATAAAAATAAGCCTTATTTGATATGTGTTTATGCATCAATGAATTATAAAAAAAATGTGATACATAAACACAAATTATATATAAAATTAATTAGATCTGTAATCTTCATACAAAATCCAATAAAATATATATATAATATGAATTTTTTGGTTACGAATTCGAATACAATCGGATAATATCGAATACGGATATCTTCAATAACTTCGGATATTATTAGATTATAGCTAAACGGTCGGATACGGATAGATGATAGCCAAACCATATCCTTATCCATTAAATTTTTTCGGATGCAAATACGAATACGAATATCTTCGGATACGGATACGGATACGAATCAGATAATTTTGTTATTTTTCGGATACGGATCCGAATAAAATCGGATATTATCCGATCCGTTTACACCCCTACTACTAGCTAGTAATGACAAGGACATGTTGCATCAAATCAAGAACTTTCTATTTAGAAACTTTGAGATGAAAGATTTTGGGGATGCCTCAAGAGATCAATCAATTTCAGCTTTTGCTCAAGCTTCTCAAGGTTCTTCAACATGTTTATGGTAAGTTTCCTTCTTGTTTACTTTCCTCATGGCACCACAAAAGCTTTCAATTGTGTACAACAAGAAAAAGAAAGATGCTGAGAAACAATTGGAGAAGAAAAGGAACCAACGTGCCATGGCACAAAGGAAAAAATATTTCCTCCCTTAGCTACCAACCCGGTACTGGTACAAGCTCCAATCCGGATACTAACCCTAGTGTACCTTCAAGAATAGACCCATCTCCGATACCTTTGTGTTTTTTATCAATAGAGATAATCAAATGTGTAATTGGGAGTATAACCAATTGGTGCAAACGATTGACTTTTGGCATGGAGACCATTAATTGAATTAAATCAACAATTTGCATTGGGTCCTATTAGGGTTATGTATGCCAATATGAGGCCAACCAAAGAATCCTTCGGTGTGACTACAGACTTTTATGGTCAAGAAATACCAATCAATGCCGAAACCTTGGTCGAAGTACTTAGTATGGTAGAAAACGGTGAAGAGGTAGACATATACCATAAGTGGCCTCAACATGAGGAATCATTCACCGAGTACAAGAAATGATTAGGAGCCAAAGACCCTCACAAAGACCATTCCGATTCTAAATTACCCGCTTTTCATAGATTGTCGTTTCTCCTTATAAACAACATTCTAATTCCCGATAAAGATCTCAAGACAAATATAGAGCATACAAATGGGTTTCTCTTTAGACACCTCATTGCTAAGGACAAGGTGGTTGACATACCCTTTATCATCCTAAACCACATGAGAACCGCTCTAACCAACAAAACAATGAGTCTACCATATCATCATCTCTTGACCCGGATTCTTTTGCACAAGAACATAGTCATACCCGTTAACCCAAGGGAGCCCAATCCTATTATCTACTTTCCAGCCAATATAATCATATTTCTTGGAAAAAAGGGTTGGATCAAGAATAACTTGACTTGGGAATCGAAACTCAAGCCAATTAATGATTGGATAAGGAAAAAGGGAGAAAAACCTAACCAATACACCGATCCGGATGCTCCACAAGTCATGGAGGAAGAGCCTATGTCAAGCATGCCTCAAGCCGATGCCTCTTCTTACATGCCTCCTCCGTCATACAATGGATACCAATTTCCTCAAGCCCCATCTTACGATTCTCCTCAAGCCTTCAACCCCATGATGCCTTACGCCTTTTCAATGGTTGAAAAAGGAACTTAATACGTTTCTCAACAAGTATACCACTTGTCACTCTATAACAAGTACAACTCCGCAAATGTACATGAGAGATTTGACAATCAAAATGAGTTCAACTCTATGATCCGGATCAATTGGACTCGACAATTTGAGTCTTGGAATGGTTGCTCCGACCCTACCGGACCCGAAGATCACATGAAAGGTGGACAAGAGGGAGTAACTCAACTCAATCCGGAGGATGAGGAACATGAGAGTAGTGATGAGGATTAGGGCTAGACTAGGGTTATTTTCTGTTATTAGTTATGCTCCTTGTATGAAATATGTTTAATATGATGTTCTTGCATGACTTTGATTAAATTTGATGTTTGGTTATATGTCTCTTGATGATTTTGCTCTCACTTAATACCTTTATTCTCAATTGGAAAATCTTATTTGAACTTAATGAATTGTGCATTATTTGAAAATTCTATTTCATTAAGGGGGAGTAATATAAAATTGCTTGACTTGTATGAATATATATGTAATTAATTCAAGAGGAGCTTAATTGTTTGAGCATTTTGTCATTATTTGCAAAAAGGGAGAGAAATGATAATGTGCATCACTTGATATGCACATCTCAAATGGTTTTACAAATTGCCAAAATGGGAGTTTGTTGGATTAAACTCATCTTTTGTTTGACAATTTGCAAAACAATTAAGTGCTAACCTTGCACATGAGTTTTGGTGAAGATGCGGGTTAAAACATGTACATATTGATGCCAAACAATGCTCAAACATGCCCTAGACAAGTCAGGACATGCTCAAGTCATCAAGGAAAGGTTTCACAGTGAAAAAAAGAGCACATCATTACCATAACGCTCTGGGACCCGTCACAAAGGGTCAGCAACCCGTCATAATGGGTGTCCAAGGCGTCATAACGTGTCAGGAGGAGAGAGAGGCAACAACATCATGGGATTTCCTGAGGGTAGCATTACTGTAACGCTTGGCCAAGACGTCATAACGCCTCCCAACCCGTTATAACGGGTTCCTGAAGAGATTGGTCCACAAGACAACTACACAAGATAAGAAGGGCATTTCTGGAAACTGCTCAAGGCGTTATAATGCCTTGCCCAAAGCGTTATGGATTTTGTGTAACACTAGGATGATATTTGAAGGTTCCAAGATCCCAAGAAGTGCCCAACCTATATAAATGATGCAGAAACGAACCAACAAGGTATCAAACACTCCCCACAAGCTTCCATGCATCAAATTGAGCACAACAAAGAGCCTAATTTAAGTCACCTCCAGCTACCTAACCTAGAGAGCATTAGGATAGCTACTATTCTCTTATTGTCTATTAGAGAACAAACCCTTAGCTAGTTTTTAGTCTTTGGTGCATCACATTTGTGTTGTCAAGTGGTGCATCTCTGTCTTTGATTGTGTTGTCAATCAGACCTTTTACCGTGTAGTGTGGTGTTGCTCCATACATTGGTCTAGGAGAAGAAGATTGACTTGCTTGTGTAGAAGAAGTCAAAGATCGGCTCCGCACTTTGTAAAGAACACTCGTTTTATAGTGAAATCGGCCCAGAAGGAAGATTTTGTTCCGGGAGATCCGTGGACGTAGACCTAAGTTGATTGATAGGCTGAACCACGTTACATAGCGTGTTCTCTTGTTCTCGATTGCTCTCTCTTCACTCTCTCTCTCTTTATTACTTTGCTCTTTGTTGATTTGTGATTTGCTCTATTACTTCTTGAGTTTGCTTACTATATTTCTTAGCTAGGTGATTAAGGTCTAAAAACTTTTAATTTGAAATTCATGATTGAGAACGCTTTCGCCTAGTAAATTGACCTTAGTCTTGCGCTTTAAGCATGAACCCTAATTCTAACAAAGATCACATTCGATTTAAAGAATAATTAATTTGTTAAAATTAATGTTACTTCGTAAATAAAAAATTTAAGAAGTAACGCCATGAGGCAACATTTTTTTTGTAATTATCAAAATGTTTATGAGAAAAGTAGTCAAGATCGGAGTTTTTTTTTTTGCACTAGTCAGAACGGTAGAAATTCTATTGTTCATCATTTTTTTCGAAAATTTGAGGCACATTGAATTTTCTAATCTACAACAAATAGGAGTGCAACCGGATCGGAAATTTATTCGATTATCCGGATTCGGATCCAAATTTTAACAGATATCAAATATTCGGATTCGGATATTTTCGAATACAGATATGGATACGGATACGAATAATTTTTTATCGGATACAGATACAAATACGGTTTCGAATTTTGAGCTGGATACGAATTCGGATAATTATCCGAATCTGGAACTTTCGGATTTTCGGATATACGGTAAATATGTCAGCCCAAGTTCATTGTATTTATGTTTCTTTTTTGTAGCTAAGTAAATTAATTATTAATTATTTCAATTATTTATTGTATTAGAAAAATAAATTATAAAGACACTACTTATTTCAACATTTTAATTATCTCATTAAATTCATTTTATAATATAATTTAAAATAATTTTATTATTGAATAATGATATATCAACGATTTTTCATAATGTACTCATTACATTTAATTATCTGAATTATATCCGTATTTATATCTGTATCTGTTTATTATCCGATTCGTATCCGTATCCATTTATCATCCGATCTGTATTCGTATCCGTAACTATTCGAATTTGTATCCGTATTCGAAAAATAATAGCGGATACGGTAATGCTATTATCCACCCGTATCTGATCCGTTTGCACCCCTAACAACAAAGATAACTTTTTTCTAGAAAATTATTTACAAATATTACCATTTATAAAAAGTTAATTACAATTTTGATTATGAACTAGGAAACGCAGCGGCGGCTACGCCGCGTCTTGAATTTTTTTATTATTAATTAGTGTTGTAGTTTTAACCCTAAATTTTTTTATTATATTTATATTTACCATATCTACGAATAAATCATAATCCTTTAGTTTAGTGTTATTATGGTAAACTTTGATGAGCTGGCATTTTATTTTACCAAATAATGATGAAAAGAGGTACTGGAAATATGTTTTTAGCTGCCCGAACATTTGCTTACCAAGTTGTACATGATTTTTAGTGGTTAAATCTATTGGGGCGTTATTTAATTGATACTCTTCACTTGCATACCAGTATACTATTTGAAATCATATTTGCTAGTAGGCATTTGTAAGCTTAATGGATTCAGTTTACGATCTAACATGAAATCGAATTTTGGTAGTGAGTGTTTTTAATAAGATACCTCCACTCCCAGCTTGAACATATTGTATCTTATTCTAACAAATTATGCGGATGTGTTTGGATCATTAGAAATTAGTGCAAAATAGTGCTACTTGAGCTAGTGGCAAGAATAGTGTTCACTTTTTTTTATTTCAGATAGTATGAAAATAGAGCTAACTTTTACAATTTAAGTTAGTGAAAATATTATTTGAATTGTAAATTTTGAATAATGATTGAGAGAATGACTAAAATAATGAATTATTTTTAATTTTAACTGATAATAATAATAAAATAATAACAAAATTATAGTATTATAATTTTAATATGATAATAATATAATTAAGTAATAATATGCCCTAGTTTTAAAATAATAAAATAAAACAATAATTATAACAATAATATAATATTGATAAATATGAAGATAATAATAAATGAGGAGGGTTTCAATACCTATTTTTCTTGTGCCTCATCATGTCCATTAACTTAAAAAAATAATTAATTAATTTTTTAAGACTTTAAATATCAAAATTAATTGATTGAATATTTTATATATGTCATAATACATGTGTATAAAAAATATTGAAACATTTTAGTTTAATTTCATTGGTCATCTAGAGCTAACAAAATCAACGGTTCAAATCCAATAATTTTGTTAAATTAAAATTTAAGATATTAGCTTAGAAAATGTAATAACATTTTCAATAAGTAAACACAATGTAGAATGGACTGGTATCTTCAGATGCTTTCATGTTTCTGGTATGAATACGAAGAACCTCAAGCCTTCCAACCTTGTGAGGGATACCGATATCGATCTCCAGGTCAAACCTTCCACATCTTCTCAAAGTCGGATCAATGCTATTTGGTCGATTCGTAGCACCCATGATCACATTGCAGCGTGCCTTCACCATGCCCATCAATGTTAACAATTGAGAGAACCGATTTCATCACCATGGGTCTTCTCTCTCTTAGGATAGTAGAACCGATTTCATCGACGACAATTATAGTTGGGGAATTTTTCTCTACCTCCTCAATGAATTTCTTATATTTTGCTCATGCTTCCTGGCCAACATTGACATAATCTCAGATCTATTGATCAAGAAGAAAGAAAGCACATGTTTCATCAGCAACCACACGTGCAAGGAGGGCCAGTTTCGGGTCAGCCGTAAAAAAGTTCCTTTGGGAGGCGTACCTCAACATCAGAATTGGCGAATTGATCCACCATGGCGATACCCAACAAATAAGGCCACAATGTGCTTCTCTTTTCTTTTCTAAAATTTCAAAGAATAAGAGAAAATATTATGATATTAAGTAAAAGGTAAGAGCATGATAAAAAAATGAGAGCGTTAAACAGATCTACCTGCTCAGATCCTTGAGCAATTTATCTGATTTTGACGCGAGAGAGAAGGGTACATTAAGAGGGAGGGAGGGAGGGAGGCAGAGAGAGATAGAGATTCAAAGACCTTTCTGCACATAAGTAAGTGTAAAGTTCGATGGCAAGACTGTTGTACCAGCAAATGTCTAAAACTGTTTTACCAGCAAGTGTATAGCTCGTTAGAAAAGAATGATTTTTTCCAATACTAAATTTAAGTATTGCCAAAGGTTTCAGTTCTTCAAGTATTATCATTATTGTATTATCTGTATTGTTAGGATTTTCAGGAGACAGTAATTAATTAACCAAAGGTTAAGGTTAACAGTAGACAGTAATAGTTGAATCACAACACAATCAAAGTATGCATGTAAAGGAATTTCCTTTTGGCTCTTTAAGGCTTGAAAATTTGAAGTTTTCAAAGCACGATTAGCATTCAGTGGTACTCGTTGTAGAAATTTCTCAGATGATGCATTTTGTTGAATGAAAACTCACGTAGCTACAAAAGAAAAACTTTACAAAATCATTAATGTTATGAGGAACAATACTGCTAAAATATGATAACATCAGGCTGCTTTATGATGAATAAAAAAATAACAGTTTCACAGTATAAGGTAAGCAATAACTAATCAAACATGAATAATTGAACCACCTAGTGTTCTTGGTCTGTTTTAGATTCGCTGGCCTTAAGGTGCAACAAAAAAATCACTCATCTCCATTGATTTTAAGGCTTCCTTCGCCAGTTTTAAATTACTGGAACCAGAAAACAATATTTACATTATGTTGAGTGAATGTCGTAATTTTTTTCTCTATACACTCCATATATAAATTGTAAATAAACTATAGGAGAGACTGATAATAGAAAATTCGTTTAAATTACTGGCACCCAATCTAAAAACATGGCCAACTTGTTGTAGAAATTCACTACGGCATTTCAAGGAACATATTGTGGGCGTTCAACGTTTGTACAAAATTTGACCAAATAAAATGATTTCAAGTTTTAGAATCAAATTAACTAAAATTATGAGATACTTACAAAAAATTTCACTTGACTTTGAACTCCAATTAGTGCAAATTGAGAGGAGCTCTTTATTGTTGAAGGAAAGGTCTTGGAGATAGAAAACATGCACAACCCTTGTCATTTTTGTATACCTTTCCAAAATTTTGTACAGATCCGCCATGGCAAAACCCAACGAAGAAGGTCAGAATATGTTTTTTTTTTCTAAAATTTCAAAGAATAAGATAAAAGGTTATGATTTTAAATAAAAGTTAAGAACGGGTTACAAAATGAGAGCGTTAAACAGATCTATCTGCTCAAATCATCAAAAGAGAAGGATACATTAAAGGGGAGAGAGAGAGAAGCAAAAACCTTCCTGTACAAATGAGGCCATCGTTCAGAAATATAAATAGGGTGAACAATCAATGAGAAAGAGAAAGACGAAACGGGCAATCAGAAAATATGAGAGAGAAATCAGGGGCTGGAGCTGCGGCGAGAGCGACGGAGAAAGACGAGATTGAGGAAACACATTCTCACGACAGAAAAAATGATTCTCTACACGGAAGTCTACCACATCTAATCAAGCAAATTTTGTGTACGGTTAAGATTGATTGGCGATTTATATTTACGCTTAAAGATGCCGTGTCCGAGTAAACTCTGAAGAGACACGGAGGCAAATTTATGGTATTGCGATAGGAAAAAATATGGACATTTAATTAAATTTTGATCAAAAATTCTTTAAATTAGCCCCACTTAGATTAATTATACGAAAATTAAAATGAACATATATTGCAACTGATGTGAACTAGAAACAAAATTTGGTCAAAATTATATGACTAGAAACTTTTGCTATAATGGTCAAAACATTAATTGATTTTCAATGCACGGTCAAAATTATAATTAATTTTTCAAACTCAAAAAGAAAAATGCAACGGCCGCGCGGTAGAAAATCTACCGTTTGGCAATAAACTCAAGTGCTGAACGATAACTTTTCTACCGTTCTGATCATTCAATAGAAAAATCTTAACTTCAAACGATAACTTTTCTACCGTTATAACCATTCAATCGAAAAACTTAACATTTGACTACTTTTATCAATGTCATTTTTATAATTGCAAGAAAAATCTTAACTGTTATAACCATGAGGTGCGGACATTTTAATAGTTCCCATGAAATGGTTGATATAGACATTTTAATACTTCTATCACTATCTCGGATTTTTAAGTGAGTACTATCTCTTATAATTTATAAATAAAAAGCTTTATGCGCGCGTTTATTTGGATTCAGAAATTTTATATTGATCTGTGGGCCTGTGGCCTATGATATTTTGAACTCTGGCTTTTTGTAAACTCAAAAGCAGTCAAGTCCTCTTTATTAAACAAAAATGGTGGCGTGTTTCTCTATATTTTTCTTTTTCTCTTTGTTCTTCTGGACGGAAGAAAATCAACTCACACACGCATATATATATATATATATATATAGAGTTAGACTAGAGTGTTTCATGGAGCATCAAACCTTTAATGCTCCACATCGTATCTCCAATTTAAAAATTTCAACGACCGATCCGAACCGTTGAACATGATCTACATATTGAAATCTATTTGGAGATTGAATTTTACATTTTGAAAATTTTTGCTATTTTTTAATGAGTTAGTAAAATTGCAACTTTTGTTGGTCCAGAAACCGTTTGATTTGCAACTTTTCTACCTCTTTAAAAAAATAGCAAAAAGTTTCAAAAAAAATGTAAAATTCAATCTCCAAGTAGATTTCAATATGTAGATCATGTTCAACGGTTCGGATCGGTCGTTGAAATTTCCAAATAGGATATAACGGAAGTGGAGCACGAGCGATTTGGTACTACTCCATAGAGCACCCTAGCATTTCTCTCTATATATATAATCAAGTTACATATATTTTAGACTCACATTTATTAAATTTGAAGTATAAATAATCGATCCGAATCGTTATAAATGTTTACCCATCTAATAAAATGATACAAAAAATCTTAAACATTTTCAACGATCCTGATCAATTATTTGCATTTTTATTTCGAAATACGAATCTAAAAAATATGCAACTTGATGCTTTTTAGATTATTTTAGTACAACTACATAATATTTTTTTTTTAAATTTCACGGAGCATATCAAACATTTGTCTCTGATTCGGTGGCTTGTTGAATTCTTAAGGATAAATGAATAGTCATCGTGGTTTTGAAGAGAACCGATCTTAATTTATTGGTTATACCATAGTCTTTCTTTCGTGTCTAATACAGCTAAAAAGACTTTAATTTTTATATTTAAATAACTTGATGCTTTTATACCTCAAAATAAAAAAACAATCGTAGAAGTCAGATTTAAAAATATTTAGATCACGAACTTATAATCTAATTTATTATTATCAATGATTTAATAAGATGAAAACATTGGTCAAGTTTTTTTAAATCATTACAACAAATAATCGCTGCATTCATTCTTTAAAAAAATATTTTCTCTATCTCAATGTCACAATTTATATTATAGTTACCGTTCGCATTTTGTATTCATATCATTCTAAATTCTAAGATACTTTTAAAAAATAAAGCATCTTCATTTAATTTGCAACGGCTTATTGATCAATTCTACATAACACATGTAATTACAACTGTGAGAATGAACACACTTAATAAATTAACAAGACTTGCCACAATGCCACATTACCTTCAGCAAATTGTACAAACAATATTTATCTTTAAAAATGCAAATGATTTTTTTTTTATCTCTATCAAGTAAAATTCATCATATTAAAGTGTTGGGAATAATTATCATTAATGAAGATCAATGGTTAAGATTAGATCAAGAGTAGCATCTAAAGCCTTTGATTAAATCAAATAGTAGAAAAAAATAAAAAAGATAACAGTACACTATAGCAGTGATACCCGGGGGCGGATTCAGGATTTTAGTCAGGGGTTTCCAAATTTACAATTTTTTCAGGAAGGCCGAAATGATGCTTATTTTTAAAACAAATTGATCTTATATGATCATTTGTACAAAAATATTTCAAATATATGGTCATTTTTGGATAAAAAAAACTCTAAATATATGATCGTTTTTGAAAAAAAAAATTTCAGAAGAATTCAGCTGCACTCTCTGAGTGAATGTGGCTCCGCCCATAGTGATACCGATGCAGAAGTTTTAGGTGAAAGGGGTAATGGTAACATGTACCTCTATATATACATAATCTGTAATACTTGTAATAGACATAAAAAGTACAAATCTTTTCCGACTAATTGCTTTTTGCCGTATAACTCATACAAGTAAACAACGCTAGTATCTCTTACTTTCTTAGGGTCCGTTTGGCAAATCAAGTAATATTGTTAGAAGAGTGGTAGAAGAGTGATAAGAATAAAATAATGTGATTTTGGAAAAGTGATAGAAGAAGATATTCTTAATTATTCAGAAGAGTAAAAAAATGATTTGGCACCGAGTTAGTTGGTATAACAAATTAAGGAAAATATTAAAAAATAATGAGATGTATGAAATGTCCAAATTATCCTCGCGCATCAATTTATCAATCAATTTTTATAATTGTCGCAATTCAGTCCTTGAAAATGACTTATATTTAAAGAATCTGTTAAATTTTAGTCCCTAACAAGGATTTAGTTGTAAAAAAACTTAATTTTTGTTCAACAAGAAGTCCTTCAAGGAACCATTTTTCAGAAATATTCACAAAAACACCCCTGAAAACTTGATAAAAATCCAATTTTTTTGTAAAAACGCCCTTGAAGATCAGATTATACTAGATCATACGAGAACTGAAAATCATTCTTTTTGGCTATACAATTTTTTGACACTGAGAGCGAGAGTAGTAGCAGCAGCATGGGAAAGGAATTTTGAGTGCGTCTGCATCCAAATTCGACCTCACACTCTCAAAGTGGCAGCACTGTTCACGACGCTATTAACAATGATTTTACTGTAGTGTCGTGAACAGCACTATTGTCGTGAACAGTGACAACATTATCTACGAAACATTATCAACTGAAAAGCACTGTTCACGACTCACGCTCAGCACTGTTCATGACAACACTGAGAGCGAGAGTAGTGGCAGCACTGTTCACACTTAAATAGTGGAATTTTTTTGAAAAATATTATCAACAGTGATTTTACTGTAGAGTGAACAGTGAAAACACCGTTAATGACGTTGTGGATAACATTATCTACGAAACATTATCAACTGAAAAGCACTATTCACGACTCGCGCTCAGCACTGTTCATGACAATACTGAGAGTGAGAGTAGTGGCAGCACTGTTCACGCGTAAATAGTGGGGATTTTTTTTTAATATTATCAACAGTGATTTTACTGTAGAGTGAACAATGCAAACACAGTTCATGACAATGTGAAAATGAACAGTGCTCAATGACGATAAAATGTAGTCTAAATTGAATTAATTAATATTAATTATGACATAAATGCAAACTCAATTAAGAATGTTAATGTTATACCTTGCTAATAATGAAAGGATAATGTTTCGTAGATACCACATTTGATATCAACTATTGATATCGATTTTATTATGCATTTTTATTTGAGTTATCATGCACATTATTTGAGTTATTATGCATGTTATACCATAATAACTATTTCAGTACAGAAATTAACATGTATAACTATTTCATTATAAAAAATAACATGCATGATAACTCAAATAATATGCACGATAACTCAACTAAAGGTGCATAATAAAATCCACAACATGTATAATTATTTCATTACAAAAAATAACATGCATAATAACTCAAATAATGTGCAGTATAATTTAACTAAAGATGCATAATAAAATCGGTATCAAATATAGTATCTACGTATCAGCTCCCATAATGAAAAGTGTGCCAACAAGAGGTACATTACCTTGTTAGAATAACATAATATCAATATGGTTAATACTTAAAAGTAAATAATGCGGCTTATAGTAAATAATAAGATTTTAAAATGA
This sequence comes from Eleocharis quinqueflora, assembly GCA_964058865.1. Classification (NCBI taxonomy): domain Eukaryota; kingdom Viridiplantae; phylum Streptophyta; class Magnoliopsida; order Poales; family Cyperaceae; genus Eleocharis; species Eleocharis quinqueflora. Next base: position 46,410 of record CAXKVX010002041.1, on the reverse strand, counting down.
AGTACTTGCTATGATATGAAGAATATACAATTCAATTTGTTCTAATTATTAAATATAATGATTTGCTAAATCAATTACGCATTTGTATTAAATTCTCAATGATAATAATAACCATACGCTCCTGACTTAAATACCAACCAATTATTCTAATTATAAGTATGATCACACGACCCTAGGAATTGTTATCGCGAATTACTAATTTCGATTAATCTCATTCTACGATTGATCTATGACCTCTTTTTTTAACATCTCAATTAAACAATCATAACATAATTAAATGTGTAACACAAACTATGGTACTTAATTAATGTCATAAAGTTCTACACTTTAACTTGAAATTAATCTAGTAACTAACTTAAACGAGACCTCCAAATTTTCAGATATGTGCATCCGACTCTCACGCCACTACTAGATGTCTATTTGGACTTCACCCTGACTTGGAGTGGGCGCTACGATGCTGTCTCGAAGTAGCTGTTGACAGCACGACTCTTTTAGATGTGGTTTCTGAAGTTTATATTCCTTTCAAGTATTAGAACCATACCAACCTTATCTTTATTTCTTTTAATTGAACTGTAGTATCAAATCACCACAACTTGATAAACATGACCATAGGATTTGACATGTCATATTGCATAACGGTTAATTATACCAATTATTGAGACCTACCTGCATTGCATGTCATTTGCACTCATACTGCACGTGAGATTCGGTATACGGATCGTATAGCGTATAGCTACTTTATTAGGTGGATTTGTATTTATATACTATATGTATTCGTTGGGAGTGTTGAGAGTCGGACCAGTGATCACCAACTGGATATGGTCTGAGGGCATCGCGCCAGGCGGATTACGTACGGTAAATGATTTTGCCCATGGGGTCCCCTCGTCGGGATGTCTTCAAGGACATCCGGTTGATGCTCACCAAACGAGTGCATCACTTGATGACTCGTAGTGCTGTATGAGAGTTTTTCTTTTAAATCTTCATATAAGTATATATATTATCTATCATAAATTCCTCCATTGAGTGATTAAGGTTCGGTATCTCAGTTTAGAGTATGCGTGTCATATGTGAGGTATTGGAGCTATTCCGTTCTATATTATATTTCTATGTAACCAATATTATGAGATCTCTAATATTCGAAGGGCTTTCTTCTTTGGCCCCTGGTTGATACAGAGAAAGTCCGGAGCTCCCTTTTGGCCCTTAGTTGGTACATGGAGTTCCTTTTTATATTATATTCTTTTAAACAGATAGTCGGTTCCTTATTTCCGTATGACAACTGAGGCCGTAAATTTCTATTTATCTTTTCTTCTTTGGTGAGGATAGACATCTCGGTTCGCTTTTGACCAAGTATGTGCTTTCCCATCCGCTCAAGTTTTTACCATGACGTTTCTACTCTGAAAACTCAGAATTTGTTAAGCTGGCGGCTCGAATACGGGACCCGCTTAACTCCACCCTTAGATTGGCGACTCGAATACGAAATTCGTCTAAGAAGGCGAATCCTGATGTCTCACTCTCCCTTGGCTTTGGGTGCTTTGATAAAATTTTCCGTACTATTACTATATCAAGTTATTTATTATATCTCCTTCTTTTCTATTTTTTGGTTTTATCACATCGTGCGTTTTTGAGCTTACTTTAAAATCTTTAAATTTAAATCAAAATAACATTTAATTTATCGTAGTGTAACTTAGTTAAATTTATTAAGTGTGAACTGGTCCAATCTTGTATCAGATATAAACTCAAAGGCTGGATCTTAATCCACACTGAGTAATTTTTATAAATTACTCTCGTTCCATGGTGGTTGTGGGATCCATGTGTACAGACTGAGGGCGCTAGGAGATGATCACACGAGGCCGCAGTTGAACACTTGTTATTTTGATCATTTCATTTGATATCTTTCTTTTATCCTTGATTTTCAGTTTAAATAGTAGGTTAGATGGGATTATGGCAGTCGGTCTATCAGCAGGGCCATAATTACCTTTGTTTATTTTATCTGCTTCCGCAACTCTGATATTATTGATACATGTATTGTGACTACCTTGATTTATATGATTATGTTATGTGTTGTATCAGTGACTAATTTATATTTCTTTATATTTATTCATTTATTCATAACGTAGCACATGTGGTCGAATTAGTCGTCCCGACCTACTTTTTATTTCTGGGGTGTGACTAACTTAACCAAAATATATTATGGATGAGTAGAAAAGTTCTGCTGGCTGTCTTTGGAGATTTAAATTAGTGAATTGCTGTATCCGGTGCGATGTTAATGAAAATAGATCTCAGTTGCTTCAGTTTTTGTTGTAATTATCACCCTTCTAATTTTTGATAATATTAGTGTACAATTGTACATCACTTAATAAATCTGCTAATAAATAATATCTCCTTCATTTGTTGTAACTATTGAAGTCTCGATGCTGGAATTTATAAAATATAGAGACGAGGGTATAACTGGAATAACTAATATTTTTATTTTAATTTAATTGCAGATGATTGGACGAGTAAATATGAAAGTATTGTAAGACTCAGAGGAGAAATATGACATATTAAAGAGTATAAGGAGAAATATGAAATAGAAGAAGAGTTAGATAAGTAATTTATGATATTAATCCTATATCTTATGACCGTACGCTCACCGCTGGAGGCCGCAATTACGGGACAAATTTAAATAGGAAAGCGACCAATCAGCTGTCTGGTTAGTGGTTACCTTGACGCAGCATATATTTTCCATTATCTCACTTTTTCTTGTTTGACGAAGATCGAAGAATCTTTCTCTCCTCTTTTTCATCCTTTTCAACTCTCCGATCACCACCACCTAGTCAGATCGGACTAGCAATGGCGTGGTTTCGCGCCGCGTCGGGCATGGCTCGTCTCGCCATGCGGAGAAACCTCTTAGCCCCCTCTCGGTACAGCACCATCTCTCGCGGATTCCATTCGACTGTGACCCGACCTAAGGCGGCGCCGGTACCTCGCTCGGTGCCTCTTTCCCGCCTCAGTGACAGCTTCTTAGATGGCACCAGCAGCGTGTACCTAGAGGAGCTCCAGCGCGCCTGGGAGGCGGATCCCAGCAGTGTCGACGAATCGTGGGATAATTTCTTCAGGAATTTCGTCGGCCAGGCATCAACCTCTCCAGGTATTTCTGGTCAAACGATCCAAGAGAGCATGAGGTTGCTTTTGCTTGTCAGGGCTTACCAGGTTAACGGTCACATGAAAGCTAAGTTAGACCCGTTGGGGTTGGAGGAACGACCTATACCGGAGGATCTAGACCTCAGCCTGTACGGATTTAGCGAGGTTGATTTGGACCGGGAGTTCTTTATCGGGGTATGGCAGATGTCAGGTATTTTGTCCGAGAACCGACCTGTTCAGACTCTAAGGGAGATATTAAAGAGGCTCGAGCAAGCATACTGCGGCTCCATTGGGTTTGAATACATGCATATACCTGATAGGGACAAATGTAACTGGTTAAGAGAGAGGATTGAAGCCCCTAAGCCTATGGAATATAACCGGGAGAGACGCTCAGTTATACTAGATAGACTTATTTGGAGTACCCAGTTTGAGAACTTCTTGGCTACTAAATGGACTACTGCCAAGCGGTTTGGGTTGGAGGGTGGTGAAACCCTCATACCTGGCATGAAAGAGATGTTTGACAGATCAGCTGATTTAGGAGTTGAGAACATTGTTATTGGGATGTCTCACAGAGGAAGGTTGAATGTGTTGGGTAATGTCGTGAGAAAACCTTTGTCTCAGATTTTTAGTGAGTTTAGTGGTGGCACAAAGCCTGCTGAAGGGGAAGTCGGGTTGTATACTGGCACAGGTGATGTCAAATATCACTTGGGCACCTCCTATGATAGACCAACAAGAGGGGGGAAGAGGATCCATCTCTCTCTTGTTGCAAACCCTAGTCACTTGGAGGCAGTCGACCCAGTTGTGATTGGTAAAACCCGTGCCAAGCAATTCTACTCCAATGACACAGATAGAACCAAGAATATGGGTATCTTGATTCATGGTGATGGTAGCTTTGCGGGCCAAGGTGTGGTATATGAAACTCTTCATCTAAGTGCTCTGCCAAACTATACCACTGGTGGCACTATCCACATAGTCGTTAACAATCAGGTTGCGTTCACGACTGATCCAATGTCAGGCAGGTCGTCACAGTATTGTACTGATGTTGCTAAGGCATTGAGTGTACCAATTTTCCATGTGAATGGGGATGACATGGAGTCAGTGGTGCATGCTTGTGAGTTGGCAGCAGAGTGGCGCCAGACCTTCCATTCTGATGTGGTTGTTGATTTGGTTTGTTACCGTCGATTTGGCCACAATGAGATTGATGAACCCTCATTCACCCAGCCTAAGATGTACAAGGTAATTTTGTCCAAGTAATATTGGGTACTTCCTATTTTTGGAATAATACTTTGTACCCTACAACCAGAGGTCCTTTACAGTATATCCCATGTAAGCTGCCAACTAGAAAATTGTACTGATCCCTTGTCTACTTTGAGCTAGGTATGTCTTGCATACATCCAAAAATAATTTGGTTATATTAAATTGGGCTCAGTATGCTTGTTGTCACCTGAAGCAGAACAACACTTGTTTTAAATTGTATGTTTGTGTGAGCTTCTGACATCTATTTCTATTCATCTCCATTGGCCTTGTGTATAAAATAATATCCTCATATATGTTGTTTTTGTACTATTATTTTGATTTCTTCTGTACTAATATAGGTTATTCGAAAGCACCCGAGTGCACTGGAAATATATGAGAATAAGCTTCTGGAGTCAGGTGACATCACAAAAGAAGAAATACAGAAAATCCATGAGAAAGTCAATACTATCTTGAATGAGGAGTTCCAAAACAGCAAAGAGTATATCCCGAAGAGGCGGGATTGGTTGTCGGCTTACTGGACCGGGTTCAAGTCACCTGAACAGATCTCTAGAATCCGAAACACTGGGTAATTCATTGACTGGTACTATTTTATTTAGTATTGCTCAAGTACTTTGCCTCACTAAATGCCATTAAGACATCATTAATGAACTGAGATGAGGAGGAAACTTAGAAGTCAGTTTTTGTTTCTGTGGATTGAAATATAATTTGGTTCTACTGTACTTGGGATCAAATAAAAACAAAATCACGGGTAAAAAATTTGGTCTCTCAGCCACAGTGCAATATATATTGGCTGTCCTCTTTTTGGCTTGACATGTAGGTTTCTTTGGGTAAATGCAAGTACCAAATCTGAGATGATGTTGGTGGAACAAGTAACAAATTTTGTGAATGACTGCCTGCCTTAAGGAAAAAGAGCAAAAGACGTTTATTTTGGTTTCACGCAATTTTTCTTTTTCCCTTGTTTTTGTTAATATCTTCTCTTATTTTGCATAGAGTTAATCCTGAGGTCCTTAAACGAGTGGGACAAGTGATCACAACCCTTCCAGATAACTTCAAGCCACATAGAGCTGTGAAAAAGATATTTGAACAGCGAGCACAGATGATTGCATCTGGCGAAGGTATTGACTGGGCTGTTTCTGAGGCACTTGCTTTTGCTACCCTCATTGCGGAAGGCAATCATGTGAGATTGAGCGGCCAGGATGTGGAGAGAGGCACGTTCAGCCACCGCCATGCAGTGCTTCATGACCAGGAATCTGGAGAGAAGTACTCCCCTCTTGCTAATGTCGTGATGAATCAACATGAGGAGCTCTTCACTGTTAGCAATAGGTACATTTCTTTTTACTATTTTTAAGAACCATTTCTGGTCTAGCTGGGTAGAACTAGCTTCCATTAGTGTGCAGCACTGGTTCCTATTTGCGTACAGAGCTGCTATCCATTTTTCTAGTTCTAGTGAACACTTGGTTTGAGTGAAAAAGTGGATGATTTCCACTGTGTTCTATTCACAGTTACAAATGTCAAGACTACATATATATTTCTCATATTCATCTTGCAAATTACATTGGAGAATTCAGCAATGTTCAATTCTTTAGTGAATATATCAGCCAACTGTTCGGTGGTACACTGGTACAGACAAATGGCGATATATTACTCCACTGTCAAGTTTTCTTAATAAAGTGACGTTCAATCTCAACGTGCTTTGTTCTAATTCATGTGCATCGGATTATTTGCAATATTAATTGCTATTTTGTTGTCACAATACAACATAATAGGACTCTCCTCACTTAGCCCCAATTCCTGCAATACTCTTTGCAACCACACTCCCTCACTATGCCAAGAATCATTGCACGATACTCAGCTTCAGCAGTTGATCTCGCCACTAAACTCTGTTTTTTACTTCTCCATGAAACCAAGTTCCCCCAACAAACACGCAATGACCCAAAGTTGACCTTCTATCATCCGAGCAACTAGCCCAATCAGTATACACTTCTACTCTCATATGCCCATTCTTTTTTACGAGTAACCCCATTCCAGGGCACCCCTTGAGATACCAAAGGATCCGATATACAGCCTTGTGGTGCACAACTCTACCAAAGGATCCGATATACAGCCTCATGCTGCACAACTCTACGGTCATGCATATATCGACTCACAACACTCACAGCATAACTGATATCAGGTTGGTGTGTGATTAATAAATGAGCTTCCCCACAAGTCTTTGGGACCATTCATGGTCTACTTGGTCACTTATGCCTCCTTTCAACTCGTGATTCGGGTCAATTGGTGTATTGGCTGGTCGGCATCCCAGCACTCCAACCTCATGTAGCAGCTCCAAGACATATTTCTCTTGAGGAAGAAAGACTCCTGTGGTGATCTGGCAACTTCAGTGTCTAGAAAATAATGCAACACACCAAGGTCTTTCATCTCAAACTCGGTGGCAATGCTGACCTTAATTCTCTCCATACCCACGATGTCATTGCCATTGCCGATGAGCACAATGTCATCAAAATAAACTATAAGAACACAAGTTTCCCCTCCATTTTCCGAATAAACATTGTGTGATCGGTATTGTTTTGTAGATAGCCCTCTTTAATCATCGCCTTTGAGAACCTATCAAACCAAGCTCGTGGTGATTATTTCAACCCATACAAGGAGCGTTTTAAACGGCAAACCTTGCACACTTGCTCATTATCAAACCCAAGAGGTAGGTTCATGTACCCTTCGTCCTTCAAGTTCTCATGGAGGAAAGCTTTCTTCTCGTCTAGCTGTTGTATATTCCATCCGAAATTCGCAGCACATGTTGTTTGATGAACGATGCCTTTATTCCTTAGAAAATCTTGCATTCCTTCATTAGTGTACTTGGTACCGTTATCTGACCTGAGCATCTTCACTCTCTTTTCATAATGGGTTTCAACCATCTTGTGGAAGTTCCGAAAGCAATTTGAAACTTCACTCTTATTACACATAAAAAAACTGCCAAGTTGCCCTACTACAACAATTAATAAACGTAACAAACCAACAAAAACAAAAGAAGTCAGGCAATACGAGAGAATCCCCAAACATCATAATGTATAACATCAAAACAGTTTAGACTTCTATATAGTTCTGGTATGTTTTGCGATTCGCAAGCATCACACACTAATTCACTCCTACTACATTTCGTAAACAAAATAGGTAATATCCTTTTAAGAGCGCTAAAAAACATATGGCCTTACCGACAATGCCACAAAATCACCCCCGTCTTAGGATTTCTCGCAAAACATGCCTTCACATCCAAAAACTCATGTCCTAGCTTGATTCTGTACAAGTTTTCAGTTCTTCCACCAATACTGATCACCTTGCTCGTCTTTAGCTCCTGCGAAACAACATGAGAAGGAGACAAGGAGATAATGCAATTTTGGTCATCGACAAGTTGGCTAACGGACAAGAGGTTGTTTGTGAAATTTTGTACATGAAGCAGAGAGGAGAGCTGGATGTTAAGGGTGTTGGTAACATTCCTAATTCCTGCTATTGAGTAAAAAGTACCATCGACTGTTGAAATTTTTCTTTGCTTTGCCTGGGAGTAGTTTATAGGATTTAAACACAGTGGGATCTGGGGTCATGTGCTGGGAAGCTCCTGAATCAACAATCCAGGTTTTGTCTACATAACTTTGGTAGCCAATCCTCGTAAAATTATTCACCGACTTTGTAACAGGAGAAGGTAGAGAGAGAGAGAGAATGACAACCCTCATTCCTCAACTACGAATGATGCAGAGAATTGTGCCTGCAATGCTGCCTCCTATGATATCAGTCGAGCTACCATATCCTCCATAATGGGCTCAGGTTTGTCTGGTGCTTTGTCTGTGGCGTGCACTTGTTGAGCACGTCCTGGTTTACCATCGCGACCGCCACCATGACGACCACCACAACGTGCAGTCCGGCCTCTGCCACTTCCAGGTTCCCCATGTAGGCCCCAACAAGTGTCTGGAGTGTGATTCCTCTTGTGATAGTAATCGCACCTGCGCTCAACAGGTGACGATTGTGCATTTCTTGGTGTCACCACGGCTGCTACTGTGCCCTTCTTAAGTGTTGGTGATGTCATCAATTTCTGTCTACTCTCGTCATGTACCACAGACATAAATGCTTCCATAGAAGTTATACTAGGCTCCTTTTGAGTGAGCTGTTGGCGAATCTGATAAAATTTTCGGTCAAGTCCATCTAGAAACCGTTATGCCCGGATCTGATTCTCTCTTTTTTGAGAAAATTCCACTGCACTGAGCATTTGGTTACACATGGTATCACAAGTCAATCTGTTGGCACACCTTGGAAAGCTCATTGTATAATCAGTCACACACAATTCTGCATGTCTCAAATTCCAAGCTCTTGTCTGCAGCTCAAAGGTCTTTGCCTTGTTTTAGAGTACATGAATGCAGCCGCATTCCAAATCTCTTTGGCAATCTCATACATGATGGAAGGAGTGCATCGGCCATGGCATTGGTGAGCAATACAGAGACTACATTGTTCTCTGAATCCCACTTGGAGTTCTTGTAAATAGCTGGCTTCTTTGACTCTCCGATAACATACATGTAAGCCATGGGCCTTCAAATTCATGAGAGACTGTCTCGCCCATACCATACTAGATAATTTGATGCACCAACAAGTTTAATGTTGGTCAGAGCTATCGGAGTGAGTTATGGGTAGTTGCTACACCAGATTTGCCTTCCGTTTTTGCTTCAGTTCCTTTACCTTCCATCCTCTGTTTTTGCTACACCAGATGTACCATATGTGCCTTCTGTTTTTGCTGCACAGACCATTTGGTTCAACTAGAACCACGCGACAACAAAGTCGCTACTCACGAGGCGGAGATGGAGCTCCACGCACGAAATCCACGCGTGCGACGATCGTACGGTTGGTGTCACCCTCCTTTAACCTTCGTTCTAGGGTCGGGTCAGTTCTGATACCAACTTGGTTTGAGTGAAAAAGTGGATGATTTGAGTTCTATCGTGTTTTCTTCACAGTTATAAATGTCAAGATTACATAGAGAACCCTGATCTATAAGTAATTACATTTACAACTACACCTTAGTTCTAACTTTACAACGTGAACTTTTCCCTGTTTTATTTATATCTTGCTCGATTAATGTTCTTGTCCGTGTAATAAATTTTGAAACTGCGCTCCTAACTCTATAGGAGAGAAAGAGGGGTGTGTGGGGGGGGGTTGCGAGGGGTTGGTTTAGCTTGGTAAGGAGGCCAAGTAATTGTGATGTTTGCTATATGCTATGGGACAACTCCTCTTTGGCAATTAGACAAGATTAAAGCCTTTACCTTGTTGACTAAAATTTTCATTTCATTATTACTCAAAAAAAGGATTTCATAATTATTGGTGACATGGTTGTGTGTCTAATATGCTATTTTTTTCGATTTGTGTGTATGCGTGTCTTTGCAGTTCTTTGTCGGAGTTTGCTGTACTTGGGTTTGAAATGGGATATTCGATGGAAAACCCCAACTCTTTGGTGCTCTGGGAGGCCCAGTTTGGTGATTTTGCTAATGGTGCTCAGGTCATGTTTGATCAGTTTCTGAGCAGTGGTGAGTCAAAATGGCTTCGCCAGACAGGTCTTGTTGTTTTGCTGCCTCATGGTTATGATGGTCAAGGTCCAGAGCATTCTAGTGCACGTCTTGAGCGCTTCCTCCAGGTATAGCATCTATTGCAAATTCTTCTTAACCAAGAGTTGTTGTTTCTTTTTTTTTTTTTTCTCAGAACTGTACGCATAATGAGGGCTTGAATGATTCCATTAACAGATGAGTGATGACAATCCGTTCATGATACCGGAAATGGACCCAACACTGAGGAAACAGATCCAGGAATGCAACTGGCAAGTTGTAAATGTGACAACTCCAGCAAATTACTTCCATGTCTTAAGACGTCAGGTTAGTAACTATCAGTTGTCTTAATTTTGATGTAAGTTACACTACAGATGCCTGGATGTGCATTACTGATTTACATACAGTGTACACACTCGCATACTGAACTTCAAAATTATGAATTTTGACGTGTTAATTTTGAAAATTATAATCAAAGTGGAACTTATTTCTGAACATAAAGTTCATTTGCATTCTGAATTTTGACGTGTTAATTCTGTTGTCCTTGTTAATGCTACTATTCTGAAAGTTAAAAACAATTTGGTTGTATTCATTTTATTCTGTCCCAATAGCTACACAGAGAGTTTAGGAAGCCTCTCGTAGTAATGGCTCCAAAGAACCTGCTGAGGCACAAAGATTGCAAATCGAATCTTTCTGAGTTTGATGATGTGGAGGGACACCCTGGCTTTGACAAGCAAGGTACTCGCTTCAAGCGCCTCATCAAGGACAAGAATGCTCACAGTGATGTTGAGGAGGGCATCAGCCGCCTTGTATTGTGCTCTGGAAAAGTAGGCATTTCTATGACCTAATTTTATTATTTTGGGAAATATAGAGGATAGCATTGTAGTGTACAAACTTTGGAAAACTTCACATTTCTCGAAATGCATTTGCGTGAAGTCTCCATGCAAAACTTTAAGATATTTTTTATGCACTTATCAGACCTACTTGCGGGCATAGGGAAAACAAATGTTATTTTGGTTGGTTTGTTTCTTGAAAGTTATGTCAACACGGGCATGGGGGAGAAATATTTGATTTTGTGTTGCTCCTTTTTTTAAGAGGGGAATTAAATTGAAATTGAATTGATTTTTCTGTAGGTGTATTATGAGCTTGACGAAGAGAGAAAGAAGACAGAGCGCAATGATGTGGCCATCTGTAGGGTCGAACAGCTGTGCCCATGCCCATATGACCTTGTCCAGAGAGAGCTTAAGCGCTATCCAAGTACAGGAATTCAACTGTTGAGTAGCATATTGTTAATTATTTGATTACTATTTATCTGTCTCAAATTGCTTTCTTGGATGTAATTTTCAGATGCGGAGATAGTGTGGTGCCAGGAGGAACCCATGAACATGGGTGCATTCCAGTACATTGCCCCACGTTTGTTCACTGCCATGAAGGTTCTCGGTCGTGGATCCTTTGAGGATATAAAGTATGTTGGTCGTGCTCCATCTGCCGCCACTGCCACTGGTTTCTTGTCAATGCATGTGCAGGAGCAGGCTGAGCTGGTGCGGAAGGCACTGCAACGTGAGCCGATTAGTTTTCCTAACTAGAAGGCTTGCTTCGACTCGACACATGTCAAATAACTTCTTTTTTCTCTTTTTTTTCTTTTATATTTTCTGAAAAATAATTGGACATTTTAGTGCCTGCTTTCATTTGAAAGTTTTTAGGCTTTACGTGGCACTGTAGCCGCATATCATCTTCCTTTTCTTTTGCTCCCTGCTGTTTGGTTTAATCTGATTTTGAATTGCTGACTGCAGTTGCTTAGCACCCCAACCATTTTGCTCTGTTGGTTTTGGGTTAAACAAATGAAACAGTTTTTATACTATATCGTTTTTTTAATCAGACTGTATATCGAATAATTAAGAGGTACATCCTAAAGTATGCTGATGAATTAGTGGACAGGAGATAATATATTACCGTTACATTGGTGAACTAAATTTAAAACAAACCAGGAAGGTTGAGTAGATGTTTTGCGAGTAATTTGTCTTCTGCCGATGAAGTTAACAAACATTGATCAATTCGGGCTTTAATTTGCTGATCCTAAGGTGCATTTTGCTTCTTTCTTTTGACCATCAAATGATAATTGTAGAATTTATACAGGTACCTGTTGGAGATCGAAATAACAGAATAAATGAAGAGTGTATAAGATATTATCCCAAAAATGTTTGGTCAATTGATGTTAGTCTTCATAAATTCGAGTTTTACACATACATTGTACAAAACAAGCAAAAAAAGAAAAAGAAAAAGAAAACACAACATATTAACATGGGTGTTCTGACAATTCATACCGAAAGTGAAAAGTTTGTGGGCTATTAATTTTCTCAACAAAAAAGTTACCTTCAAAACTATATCATATATGAGCTAACTTGAAACAAAATTCTCTGGAGAACATTTTGTTCCGCAAAGAGGAGAACTTTTCTCCTCTACCGTTAAATTGAACATCGACGGTCCAGATTAATAATATCAAAAGCCCCTCTGAATCATATCGTTAGCGGTCAAGCGTTAATCTTTAATCTGACGGTCCAGATTTAGTTCGACAGAGAGCGGAGAAATAAAAATCCGCAGAGAACACGGGTTCGAGCTAACTTGGCATTGTTCGGGCAGAGATAATTTGGGCCGGTTTCAATCAGATTTAAAGGATCATTGAGGCATTTATCCTCTGAGGATTAGTCAGAAGCTTTTGCCTCCTACACAATAAATCCTCATTATGCTTTCATTAAGCCACCAACGTCTAGTGAAGAGGGAGGTTCTGAGTTCAAGTCATGCTCGTGGCAATTTTTAAGGATAGTTGTCAAATTTATTTTTGATTTATTTGTGAATGTATTATAAGTCTACGGACAATGAATAAAAAAAGTTTCATTTGATCTTTGAGAGTATTTGAAACTACCCCAAGAGTTTGCTATTAGCTCGTTGACAGTATTTAAATCTACACAATTTGTTCTTCGAGAGTATTTGAATGAAATTCGACAAAGAAATGGATATCAAAGTAAAACAAACCTTTATTTAAAAAAGAATGATAATTACTAAGAAAATGTTACAAAAATTGCGAGTTATCATCTGTTTGAACGTGGTCATTTCATTTCTGAGCTTATCGAAACTATCGAGTGGAATTTTATTAGTTGAAAATTGTCAAAAAAGAAGAAGAGAAAATCAATACAATCTTATTCGTACACCTTGGCGTAGACAGCAATTTTGTTTTGGTTCTTGATGTATAATGAAAACCAATAGGCTCATTCAATAAGTCAATTCGACATCCCAAATTGGTAAAATAAATTAGTTGAGATTAACAATTGGAGGGTGATTGTTACAGAATGTAAAATTCTGAAGATGAAAACAATTATCAAAATAAGGTTTGGAAGATAATTTGTCACGAACAAAAATCAATTTTTCAACTTCATTCTCCAGTTATATATTTACGTGCATATAGTAATGTAAAATACGGCTTGTAGTTTTTTCTGTGGCTCTAAGCGCCATAATTTTCCAAGCTGTGCTAGAACAAAGACATAAAATAAAATTAAGAAGGTATTTCAACCTTCTATTTCACAATAAGAAACTATATTTACAACTACATTGAAGATTTTGAAGGGTATAAATGAAATTCCGCCTATAAATTAGCAATGCATCTGGTTATGAAATATGAATACACTACTGTCAAACGGATGACTACAGCTGAATCAAGAGAAAAAGAAGAATAAAATAAAATAAAATTCATCAATAAATTTAGCATACTAAATAGTATGCATATATCTAACATTTGTTAAGGAAATTCAATCAAGCACTGGCTGTTCCGGTACATCTGACTCGGCACAAACAACTCAATATACAATTAAATCTCTTTGAATGAATATATACAAGAATTTAAAATTCAGGAGGAAGATCTTTGAAAACAAATTACAATCACTAGCTCTGTTCTCACAAGGTCAAGGTGACTATCTGACCATTTTTCCTGCATTCAATTCCTTCTTCTGTTAATGGAGGCAAGTTCAAATCCAACAGAAAACCACTCTTAGTATTCTGAGCGCCTCTATCAATACCTTCAAACCGAAACCCCTCATTTACCGATCGGTGCCGCCTCATGTGACCGCCTAGGGCTTGGCCGACTGCAAATTGAAGCCCGCAGATGGAGCACTTGTGCACCTTGGGTTTAGCCAAGGAACCGAATTTGGGGTTGATACATTCGTCAGAACCTAGATTTGGTTTCTTGTGGCTAGCTCGGTGCCCGCCTAATGCTTGAAAGGAACTGAATTGTCTGTAGCATGTTTTGCACTCAAATATCCGTTCTTCATCCGTCGGATAATATTGCACCAAATTTGTACTTCCGGTTCCATTTTGGGAGATGAGCATTAACACATGCGCCATGTCGATGCCCTCCACCTCACAAACACCTGTTAGATCTCTTGTTCTCTTCATATATTTTTTTCTTAAAAACTAAATTAGCAGATAGCTAGAAACAAAAAGCGAGCGAGCTAGATGGTGGCAGAAAAGATATAATGGAAGGAAAAAAAAGATTACTCATGGAAAGGATGTGTAAAGATGAGGCATATATATATAACAGGGGATGATTCAATTGGATTTGATATTTTATTCAACGGACTCTTCTTTATTTTGCATTAGTTCCCTGAAGACTTAAAAACCATGCACAGTGGTCCGTACGGATTCCAAATTAGTAGCTGATGTAATGTTGCCTCAATTTCTGTACAACAATAATAGAGCATTAATTTGTACTTGTCTTAATTAATTAGACTTACCAGTCTGAGCAAATTTGCAACACCACCTTCAGAAACAAAATTATCACAATTTGTTATTATGAAGCTTGAAAGGGTTTTGGGTTCGAGTCGTGGAAACAGTTTCTTGCAGAAATGCAGAGAAATCCTGCATATAAAGATTCTAAAGTGGTCTGATCCTTCTCCAGACCCCGCACAAGCATGAGCTACGTGCACTAGACTGCTTTTCTTAAGCTTGGAAGGGTTTATATGTAAAAAAAACCAGGAGTGCCTCAAGCGTCTTTTTAACTCAATTGAAACAGCTAAGCTATAACTAAATGAGGTTTTCATGCTGAAACATGAACACATGATCTCTTTGGGTCCCTTATTAGTTATAGGATAAAGCTCCCCTGCTTCGTGTTCTGCCTCTAAGATGTCCTAAAAAGTGTGGTCTTCTAAAGTCAAAGCGCGGTCAAAGCGTGGAACTCACGCGTTAGTGTCAGCAGAAAAAATAGAGGAGGGGGGCAGAACCTGGACACTGTATCAACGTCCTTAGTTATAACGTATCTTCTTTTTTTTTTACTTTTGATTAGTTAATTTCTACAGTCAACATTGACTTGGATTGTTTATATTATCTCCTCATCTCCAAAACTACTTAAATTTAATTTAAGATAATCTTGCTTGCACCACTAAGAGATAAATCTGGATAAACAATTCAATATTACTGGATTTGTAATTTCTAGTAACCTTTTCGTATATAGTTATGCTAATGCTAGAATATTTGGATCTTGCATGCAGCATGCACAAGTCAGTTCCGGCAGTCAACGTGCTTAATGGCAATGGCTATGTCGACATTATGAACTATAAGAGCAAATTAGAAATACTGTTATACTTTTATAATATGCTAATTAGTTAAAAAAAGATATGATGCTATTATGACCTGATACATAGATCATTACAAAACAGCATAATACATTCAAAGACACAGCTGGAGAGTACAATGCCATCAGAAACAGTATAATACATTCAAATATGTGGCAGAGAATAGAGATGAGAGAAACAAAGTAGGACCCACATCTCTGACTTTTGATTATTGTGTTTTTTTAAGTGATTAATTTGTTGTGGTGTGAGCAACTAAGCATCATCTCAGCACACACAGAACAACAGATAAGCTAACTAAATCAATTGACTTTGCTCCATTCGATTGTCAACTCCTATCATTTTCTTCTAAAAGTAGCAACATTAATCCACTAAATATGAGTAATTTCAAGTATCTCAAGTGAACCTCTCGAAAGATACTCTTTAATTAGACCATCACATGGTAGTTCAAAGACATTGTGTTATAGGCACCAAAATATGTAAAATTAGCGCAATGCTCTCTTAGCATAATTGTTTTTTCTTTTCTTTTTTTTATTGGTACGGTACGTATTATTTTGGGCACCTCACCATCTACTTCTTATTTTTTTTGTTCCTGAAATTTAGGCATATCTCAACTTTTACACGGCTTTAGTTTTTGGTATGACGACTCAAAATTCGAGGTTTAGTGGAATGCTTGAGTTTAATGAAGGAAATTCAACATCTAACAGTGAAATTATTTTAAATAGGAATCTCTATTACTTAAATCAGTGTTGAAAGGTTCTTAGTGAAAATAATGCTAACAATTAATTTGAAATAATACAAGGATGGAATTTTGCTGCTAAATTAACTTTCTGTTACTGAGAAGTTTTTCACAGTTTGACACGACTAAAATCATTACTAAAAATATATTCTGTCATTTCAGATCAAAAAATCCCCTGAAACTTGTCATAGAAACTGGTGCAAATTCTGTAGTTAGAGAAAATCTGGTACGATGAAACAGTTAAATTCTATTTTATCATCGCTTCAGCACATAATACTACTTGTAATGCAGCACAGACAATCACAGTATGGTAAATGGTAGTGCTCTGTATTAACTTATTAGTGGATTACTTATTTCTGAAGGCATTACTAATACTAGGTGCTTCACAATGAGAAGTCAATAGAGATTTTGCCTAGCACAGGCTGTATACAGTATTCTACTAATTTAGCAAGCAATTTGTAAATTTCTAACTAAATTCTAATGTTCAACACGGCATAACATCTGAATGTTCTCAATTTAATAATCGGAACGTGTTTTTAAAATTTTTTGATCTAAAAACAATAGTTAAATAAGATTTGCCAGTTTTGCATTTATTGTCAGTATAATTAGAGAATAGAGATGCACCATTTTGCTTATTTAAGAAACCCAAAAGAAAGATTCTTATAATTAAAATACTGACAAACATCTAGGAAGATTTCAAGCCTCTAAGGCTCTAACTGTTGCCGCTGGTAAACTAGTTGACTAACTTATTTAACAATTCTTGTATTAATTAATCAACTGATTAAGTAGCTGCAGGATAAATTAATAAGATTCCACAATTATGCCTCTTTCTAATTTGCTAGTAGCTGTTGGTTTGAAGGAGGCATTAACAGACAAGATACCTCACAAATCCAAGAACCGCTATATATAGCTTATCAATAGAGTAGATAAGTGCTAATTGATCAGATTCACGTTTTTGTAAAAATGAAATTATCAATTCTCTACACCTAGTTACTATCTACACCTAGTTACTATCTAAGAATTTTAATGGGTTGGTTGAGTTGATTTCAGCTCTGATTACTGTTATTTTATTAATTCTTATAGATATAATAGATGCTTTATACTATCTTTGTAAAGTGTAAACAATGTTATGAGAATTTAAAACCCATATATGTTTTTTTCTTCTCTGGTCGCTACATACAATATGCCAGAATATCTTAAATAAATTTAATGATCAAAATTATTAATAATAACGTATATATTACCATTTCAAATGGATAGTTAGATAGCATGTTCTCTTAACTGGTATCGGATAGTCATATCAAACGGGTCGGGTCAGATCGGATTGGTCATATTCATGTTCTCTTACTGTATCATTTAGCTTCTATTTTTTATTTATTTGAGATCTAGAAGCTCTAAGTCTACTCCCAAATATCAATTCAATGAATTGATAGAAAATTAGCCTACCTTAGTACCTTTTAATTATACTAAACGAACTTAATCAACTCTTTGCCACTAAAATTATAACAAATGATGATTTCAAAGTCGAAGATTTGTACGGTGCCATGTTGCTTCCTTTCTTTCTAGAAGCAGCCTTGATTTGTGTGAATTAACTGACATTTTACTTCAATTGGAATATTTTTTAAAGCTTGATTCTCATCTTTTATTTTTTAATAAATGGAAAAATGCCTTTTGTTGTTGAGGACAGCTTGTCTTCAGTTTAATCAATAATTAATAGACTCCTACACTATCTTAATCAAAAGCAATATATTTTGTAAGATTCATATTTATCATAAATAAAATTAATACTTATTCCGTATATAGTTAATGTGGGCATTTTTTGAGAATAATCACCTACTTCAATAAAGATTAAAGGAGTTCTAACCTTTATTTTCTTTAAGGTAACATGAAATCAAACACTATAACAGAAAATGACTTTAGTGCTGTCTAATTATCACCAGATCTCGTGATAATTGGAGTTAAAAATACTAAGAATTATTAAAACTGGTTTTTTAATAAGAACCAGTGATAAAATGTACCTTTTTATCACCGGTTTTTAAGAAGCAACCGGTGATAAAATATTTATCACCGATTGTTTGTTAATAATCGGTGATAAAAATTAACTTTTATACCGGCTGTTAACAAATAACCGGTGATAAAGGTTTTATTACCGATTTTTTTAAAAACCGGCATTAAAATTTTGAATTTAGAAAACCTGCGTCCCAACTCATTTTTTCAGTCTCTCCCTTATCTCTATCTCCCATATCTATATATATACCTCCTTATCTCCTCTCTATCTTCCATATCTCCCATTTTTTCTGATACCAGTTCTGGAGGTGGCGATGGCTAAGTCCTCCGCTAGTCTCGTCGGGTTTTATCATTTTTTTATTCTTTTTTGTTTTATCTGTTTTTTTTAATCTTCTTTTATTTATCTATTTTTTATTCTTCTTTGTTTTTTTTATCTTCTTTGTTTTATCTGTTTGTTTATTTATTTATTTTACTTTTTATTTATCAATTTTTTGTGTTCTATTTTATTTATTTATTTATTCTTTGTTTATTTCATTTATTTATTTATCTGTTTTATCTCTGTTTTTTCTATTTTATCTTTGTTTTTTAATATAAAATTTGAATTGATAGATGTCAAATTAATGGCGACAGTTGTACGTTCTGCAATCAGCTGTCAGGTTGTAGAACGTACATCTTTTTCTTATTTTGTTCAACTTTTATCACCGATTATTAACAAAAAAACGACGATAAAAGTTCATTTATCACCGATTTTTTGTTAATAACCAGTGATAAAAGTGACTTCTATCGCTAGTTTTTTTTGTTAATAACCGGTGATAAATGTCAAGCTTTTATTATCGGTTGTTAAAACTTTCAGTGCCTCCCTACTACGCTGGTAGAAAAAATTGGCAATAAAACTAAAAAAAACGAAATTAATGCCATTTTTTTGTAGAGGTTAACCTCTCTTTAAATACTCATAAATAAAAAATTTTAATTTGAATATACGAATTCTCAAATAAAATAATCATCTAAATCACTAGAGCAAATGTAGGTCCTTGAGAATCCCAAGTCCTAACTATATTTTTTAATTCTTGTCTTAGCTAGCTAGTTTTATCTCTCTTTGTTTTTGTTTTCTTCTCTTATGTGTAATTGAAATAAGCATGATATCAGCGCAGCTTGCTTTCTTCTAGAGACTAGATATAGTGAAAATCAATTGACTACATGGTTGCCATGCATACAAAAGGATTATATTTCATTATTGTTCCTAACAGAAGCATGCAAGGATCAACTTTTTTGGATGAAGTACCGACATTGCTGATTATTTATATCCAACTTTAGACCTTTATAATACTCATTTTTATTGTTGTTTAATCAACTTTGGTTAGCAGAATCCGAGTTTCCAAAAGAATAATTAATGTTGCGTATGCAATATTTTTTCTTAAGGAAAAAAAAAATAGATTGCTCAACTAAACTAATTGAGAGTCAAAGCTGGGATGCTAAAATGTATCAGATCAAGTCAGCTGAAAACTGAAAAGAGTAGTTTGAACTTCTTTTTTTTCGTTATTTCTTTCTTTTTTATTCATTTCGTTTATCTGTTCTCTCTTTTATCTTTTCTTGCGGATGGAACATTTTCGTGATTTCTTTTATAAAAAATAGTGGATATGTGACACTTCTTTACTTGAAAACAAAATGTATATTGGTACCAGTACCACACCCGGTATCATGAGGATTTGTACCTATTGAGCTTAGCCAAAACAACATTACTTGCTGTAACCCAAACCTATTATTAAATATCTTCTAACACTAAAAGCCTTAAGTTCATTTCTTTTAAAGGAAAGCAAATCAAATACTAACTATTACAAAAAAGACCTTTATTTCCGATCTTTTAGGAAATTTAATGCCAGACCTTTTACAGCCGTAGTAGTGGGCATAAAAAGTTTTAAAAAATCCGACTTTAGATGCTCGACCTTTATCACTGATTATTAACACATATCCGATATTAAAAGCCACTTTTATCACATGTTTTTAATGTGTAATCGGTATTGTATGCATCTTTAAAACCGGATGTTACCAAAAAACCCACGATAAAAGTGGCTTTTAATACCAGATATGTGTTAATAATCGGTGACAAATCCATTTTGGCAGAAACCGTTGATTTTATGTGGCTAGCCATGTATTGCCAGCCATAAATAAAGCAAACCAGCAAATATCAAATACATATCAAACAAGTTAATTATCAATCAAACTCATTAGCCCCAGCAAATCACATATTTGTTTCCGACACAATTACAAAATCATTCATAGTTATATCGATTCAATCAAAGTTCACAATTACATGCACCTTAATTCACAAAATTAAGATCAATCTATGCATAAAGAGAGCAAAGGATGGTATAGCAATGAACCTCATGATCAATCACTGCATCTAGAAAAAAAATAAACTTATCAGATACATAAGAAAAAAAAACTACTTACAAGCTTGATCTATGCATGTGATTGAATTATCATGAAAAAAAAACTACCTTTCAATTTTGCTTTCTGATATAAGTAACAATTAATTCTTTTATCGCATCGATGTCTTTCTTTCAATATGGCCCTATGTCTTGCATCCAAAAAGAAAACTTATTAGATATATTTAAAAGATAAGAGTTGCTAAAGAGGTAAAGTTGAGATTAAGAACAAAGGAATTTATGAAGAAAAGAAGGAAAAACAATACTTTGATTAATTGAACAAGAGTTATCAGATATATTTCATATAGTTGGCAACTTATTATTACTAGAAAACGCAGCACGGCTACGCCGCGTCTTGATTTTTTTTTAATTTTTTTGTTGTATTAAATAGATGAGTAATCTTCAGTAAACTACATATATCGTATAAATTTCACTCAAATTATAATTATATGTAATAAATATTTATCATATAATTTTTTTAGTTATGTAAGAAGGAAAAGTGATATCACGTGATATGCTATTAATGTGAGTGTTTACCTATAAATATTTATCACATGAAATAACTTTCTTTCATGAATTTGATGGAATATTTTTTTGTGGATTGTAATTTTTTGTTAATTTTGAACTGTTCAATTTATACTTGTTTATATTATGAGACTAAAGACCACTATTATAATAATAAATACAATGTTTATAGATATTTATCTGAGTAATTTTTCATGATACAAATGTGTTGTAAGTGCTGAAAAAAATTATAAAGTATGTGCATTAATTATAAAGGAAAAAAAACACATCACATTTAATCGGACGATCGTGAATCGCGAAGATTTAATCGAAAGACAGTGATGTGCTGGGATGAGCTATGAAGACAGATCGGATGAGGTGTGAAAGAAGGCACGTAGCGATGTTGTCACTACTTGCAAATTAGGCAGCATATTGGAGTAAAGGAAAAAATGACCCTCTACACAAAGGCTACATTGTTATACACAGGAGTAATGATCGAACAACCAAGATTTGTTGACGATTCCAAATTAATGGTTGTGGATCCCATGTCCACTGAAAAGCAGTCGGACACGGAGACGCTATTATCGTGTTGTGATAAGCAATGACATCAATTATATGTTACATAGAATGCATGACATAATCGCATCTGAAATATGCATCTCTCATATTCACCTTATGGCAGATGTAACGCACTCGAAGTGCTCTGCAACATAAATAAACAAAAGTGTAGTTAATATTGTGTATATATTGAATGTGTTAAAAAAGAAAGAAACTACTGACGTATTTAGACATGACAATATCTCTAGTGGGCTTGTTGTAATGCGATCTGCACTATTTTTACGATCCAAAGAATCCACGAGTCAACCCCTCGCTGTCGAGATTTGCATCACAAGCATATACCAATGATCCATACAATTCAACCAAAAAATATCAAAATGCATATAATGAATACAATTAACATATTGGTCATATATAAGCAAAGATTATATAATTTAGGGTTTAATTACTCTTACCCCCTTCAGATATGATAGAAGAATGAATGATGAAGGGTCTTTGACTTCGTTAATGAATTTGTTGATGTATGTCGAACTACCATCGAAGTCTTGTCTTATGGTAACTGTTGTGCATATCATATGATCCATGAACATGAAAGTCGAATAAATAGGAGTACCTCTAAGGTTGTTTTCACAAATTATGCACGTATATCACAATTGAATATCAAGTTACTGAATCATTAGAAAAACAGTAAGAACAGGAAGGCTTACATGCAAAAGACCCGTAGTATTGAGACGTCGAGTTGAGTGTCTTTCATATTCTCGATTATTTCATCCATTGACACTAGGCGGGACCGTCATTGTTATAGTTGGACAACATCTTGGAGTCGATATAAAAGTCCAATGTGTCAATGTGTTGGTACATCAACACACTGTACAAAAATTTGGAAGCTTCGTCGAGCCTTTGCAATGTTGCATTGTCGAGGAGCGGCATCCTGCAAACTCTCGACATGCCAGCTTGCACCAGCTCCTTATGCTTTGGCTTGACCTTCTTCTGCTTCGGCTCGACACCATTTTTCTTCACATTCGGTGTTATGTTCTGCGCTTAATAAAAATATAAGTCAGATGGATAAATCACCACTTGAGAAAACTCCCGATCATGTTGAAACTATATACATCTTCATCTTCCGAAGGAGGACACAAAAGAGTCGTGTGACGATTGGCGTGGTGAGGATCGTCTAGGACTAAATAAACCTCATTGTCGATGAGAGGTACATCGTGCACTGTCTTTCCCGGAGTAGACCGAAGAATCTTCCCATATCCTATCAGAAATCTCGGCTCATCGACATATTGCTTGAACATCTTGCAACTTGTCGGTTTCTTAAATAAAAACAACAACAACGACAATAACAATATAATGAGAAATTAATTGGAAACTCTAATGTTTTAAAAGAAAGGATAATATTGAGTAATATTAGCTTCAAAACAAGACATTTATTAACATCATGCACAACTAAATAAATAAATTTTTTTCTCATAAAAGAGAGAGAATTTAAAAGATAACTAATCAGATAATATTCATCTATTATAGTCTTCTTAGCTTGTACCTGTAGCTTGAACCTGCATATATATACATTTCAAACAAATTATAGTGCATTTCGTTTCCATATCCAAGTTTTAATTTCTATGGAGTCCTAACCTCAATATCTGAGTTTCTTTGGATATCTTGTCCATTTATCTGCATTGGCAATTATATTGTATCAGTAGGTATTACAATGTATTAAATATTTTCATGATTATTATCAATGTATTACAAATATGGAACCATGTGTAATTCAGTTGGCTAAGATAATGCTCTTTTCATAGAAGATTTAGTTTCAAAATCAACAATGTAAATATGATTAACCCGATCGAACCTTTTACTAACTAAATAAAAATATGGGTTATCGAAAATTAATCAATGAATGGCATGTTTGTTAGACTAAAAAAAATTGTCAGCTTGAGATCAGTTATGGCGGCAGGGGCGGAGCTATTCAAGGTCAAGTTCGGGCAAGTGTCCAGGCTTGATTTTCAAAAAACGCAAAATTTAGTGTATTTTTAATTATTTTTGTAGTGAAAAATGAGTTTTTAGCGATATTTTAATAAGTTTTAATGAGTTTGTGTCCGGGTTTGATCTCAACTTCAGTATCCAGACTTAGTTGTGCCCGGGCTAAAATAGCCTATGAATCCGCCTCTGTATGGCGGTGATTATCATCATGTTCAACAATAATGAATCAGTTGAGACATGGGATGAAAATCAGAAAATAGAGCTGTCTCCTTAAGAGAAGATCATGAAAAACAAATAATTTGGATCATAAAAAAATAATTTCGAATTTTCGATGTACAGAAGATCATGATGAAGACCAGTTAATTTGTATGTATATAATATAATATACAAAGAACCAATGAATTAAATGAGCTTCCGGTACTCAGGCTTGATCAAGACCAGTACCAGTAGGAATAAAAAAATGTGAAGGTATATATACATCATTAATTAATTAATTACAACATGCATACCACTATTGGTTGCAATAGTCAATTGTAAGTGATGAGGTAGCCAATGAGGCAATCACAACTGGCTTAATTTGACAATTGATTTATTTAATTTCATGTATTATCAAGCAAGCAGCAACGTAAGAAAATCGTCACTAGTGACGCTCTTTTGGTTTTCTTCCATCCGGGATGTAATAACTTTGTCTTATAATCAATCAATTCTATATATGAATGATCAAGCAGTTATAAAGGTAAAAAAAGAGACCATAATACGAAATTGGAAATGTATCCCGTGCCCTTCGTTTCTCTCTTAATCAATGCTCCAATAAAGGAGGCCCCTAAAGTCAAAGTACAGGGCTCGCGTGAGACTCACGCGTCAGTGAGAGTAAAGAAAATGAGAAGGCAGAACATGAGACATTGTATCATTGTCCTACCAAATTTTACAGGAGAAACATGAAAGATATTGGATGTTAGATCTAGACCATAGAAAGTAAGATAATTAACGAACTAAGGATCGAAATGTGACGTTTGTTGATTACGGATTTTACTTAAGTATTCTAACGAATTGTACTAAGTACCGAAAGGTGAAATGTAATGACTTAGAATAATTAGGACGGTATGAACTTAATGGATTTTGACTAGTTTAATCAAGTACCAAAAGATGAAGCCATAACTAGTGTAAACACGATATCTAAATAGAAATATCACTTGGTACCAAAATCTGAAAATCGTGCCCTCATAATATCATAAATTAGTTACCAAATAAGTATCAACAATTGTGGATAGTACATCTTAACAAGTCCTAATCAATTTGTTAATTGAGTTAGAATTCACAACAATCTCAGTTTTTAGTTTAAAACAACGAACAAACTCAAATTTGAAACTTTTCTTTTCGCTTAAATTAAATTTGCTTAACTCTGAAAGTTTAAGTCCGACTTGGCCCTGTGGATTCGACTCCTAAGTACTACAATAGACGGTTATATACTTGCAACCTCTATCTAGCAACTAGAATTAGTAAAACTCGCACATCAATTACAATTGCATAACATATTAAGCAAAATTAAAAGTATATTGAGTAAGTATAAAATCATGGAACAACAATCAACACCCCATTTTCTCTTTGATCAATGAGTTGCATCATATCTATTCTCACATAGTTGTCTCCACCATCATCTTTAATTTTGTCACACCACTTTCAGAGCTCACTCCTCCTGCAATTTCAGAGGTCATGCATCTGCCCAGTAGTTAAATAAATCAATCAAGTGAGCTTTGAATTCATGATGAGAAGGTGGTCTCTTGCCATTGAAACAACACTGATTTCTATCTAACCACATGATCTGCATAATGGAAAGACATATGTAAATGACAAATTTACCAATTGCTTCCTTAATTTCAGCAATTTAGTGTATATCATCTAAAGATTGAGGTGCAACATATATTTGGAAAGTGTCCAATATCCATCTCCATATTCTCTAAGCATGAGTACACCTAAAGAATAAATGTTATATTGTTTCACATTCTGAGTAGAATTAGCAAGATGAAACTCCTTGCCATCCTTTTTGCAACAGTACACTTTTAACCAAGATTTTTCCTTTAATAAGTAGCCAAAAAAAAGATTTTGATTTTTTGAGGCTTTCAAATTCCACAACAAATCAAAAGTATTATCTGGGATCCTCCTGTCACATAACCAGTTATCTATCCATTTATTATGCAGTTTCCTTGTCTCTTGATCTTGCCAACAAATTCTATCTGATTCATCTCTCAAATGTAGAAATTCGTGTACCTTAGAAGCCATTTGAATAAAATTGTCTCATTGAACTAGAAAAAGATTCCTTCTAAATGAGATAGAGTCTAGACCTGAGGAAATTACATTAGTCACAGTGACATTTGGATTATTAGCAATTTTATACAACGATACGTGTGAAATACAAAGGGGCATTAATTGTATCACACCACACATCATGTTAGAATATGGTGTCTTGTCCATTTCCAGTCATTATTGTTTTATTAATACTCACTACCTGTTTACAAATCTTGATTGATTTCCAAAATGGAAATCTGTACAGACTATTTCTTGTCTGGCTATACTTATGAATCAGTATGTTTTTTCACCATCTTTTACATGACGGGCTATTCAATCTTCATTGCCACTTGCAAAGCAAAGAGATATTCATATCTCTAAGGTTGGTAATACCTAGCCCTCCTATCTCTTTTGACCCACATACCTCAGTCCATTTACACAAATGATATTTATTCTTCATCCCCATATGTCATAAAAAGCTACACCTCAATTGATCTATTTTTTTCCTAACTTTTGCTAACATTAAGTGAAAGGAAAGCATATAAGTTGGAAGGGATGAAAGAACACTGTTAATCAATACCACTTTTCCTCCTAATAACAAAAATGAAAAATTCCAACAATTTAGTCTATGTTGGAATATTTCGACTATAGAGAGCCAATCTTGATATCTAGTTTGTTTCCAATGTATTGACACTCCCAAATAATGCATTGGCCAATGCTCTACTTTGCAACCAAATATGTGAGCTAATTCTTCAGAATGATCATCTACCAAATTGATTGGGTACATCACATTTATTGAAATTTACTTTCTTACCTGCCATAGCTTCAAAAGAAATAAAAACCCATGTCACAATTTGCATCGGGTCTGCTTGAAGAAATAACATTGTGTCATCAACATATTGTAGGTAAAGAATTGGCTAACCATTATCTATGTTAGGTCCCAACCCCCGATGACCCATGCCTCTCTAGCTTTTATTAACATTTGGTTCTATGTATCCGCTGAGTTAAAAAGTGAAGGTGATAATTTATCACCTTGCTTCAATTCTCTTTTAATTTCAAAATATTGGGACATCTTACCATTAATATTTATACAAGTGAAACTCTCATGAAAAAATTTAGATAACCAACCAACTAGCAATGGAGAAATCCTTTTTTTTATCATCATATCAAATGGAAAATTCCAATCAATTCTGTTATAAGTTTATTCTAGATCAATTTGTAGTACTATATTTTTTTGTTTATCTAATTTGACTTAACTTTAGATTATTGTTCTGTATTTTTTTTTCTTCGTTTTCCTTGTCATCCTAACACAGTTGTCTACGGACTTGAAAATTCCAAAAAAGAAAAAGAAAAAGAAAAAGAAAAAGAAAAAGAAGAAGGTATGATCACGTTACTCGTTAGTCGTTAGGTTAGTAAGTCAAAACTAATTCAATTATATTTGTACTTTGTCAATGTCGGTGCAATTCTTTTTTCGAGTGATTAAGACCACTTTTATGTTGGACTTCAATTACATACGCTGGTTTGTCAAACGAGATCTTCTACCGCGCAGCACAGATACTGTGCGTGCTGCACGGTAAATTTCAGTCTTTAATTTGTATCGAGTTCGTACAAGCTAAATTTTATAATATTAGATTCCTCCTGAATCAAATTTGAGTCGTTCGTAGCCTACAGCACAGAAAATTTTGAACGTTCGTTACTGCGTCGCGACAAAGAATCCGCTTCCCTAGTTTGTACGCAATCGCTAGCAGTACAAGCGTACAACATGGTGCAATTCCTTTTTTCTTTTTTGTTAAAAAATTGGAGCAATGTTGTACTAACAAGAAAGACCAATTAAACAAAAAAAAAAATGCCCGGGTCTGATATCTGAAAAAAGAGCATTTAATGCCTACTAACTTCTACTTGGAAAAAAAAGAGAATTTAATTTTAGACCCGTTCTGCATGCATATATGATGTAGATTTAAAGACATTTGAATCTCCTCTTATCTGATTTTAATATATAATTCGATCGTAATTATCATTTCCTTTCCTGCTTATTTTAGCCTAATATTGATGGCAAATGTCAAGCATTGTTGGATCTTTTGTTAAAAAAATATTTCACTAAAAGAACGTTGTTTGATCTAAATGAGGATATGAAGTTTGAAATCTTCTAATTAGGAGCGGATTCAGAATTTTCGTCATTAAAGAAGGCAAGATCTATAAATTTTTTCTAAGAGGGACAAAATAAAAATTATTTTTAAATATACATGATTATTTAATTATTTTTGATAAAATCGTATAAATATACAAGATTATTTTACAAAAAATAATTTCCAGTGGCAATCGTAATGTAATTATTGATATCGATGTCAGAGGTGTGATAAGGTCCCCGGGGGCGGACCCGCCCGTGACCCGACCCGTGCCCGACCCGTGCCCGTGGTAGACCCGTGCCCGACCCGTGAAAAATGGACCCACGGGTTTTGGGTGGGACGGGACGCCCTCTTGACCGTTGGACCCGTGCTAGACCCGACCCGCCGGACCCTTGACCCGACCCGTGCCCGACCCTTGGACCCTTGGACCCGACCCTTGAACTCAACCCTTGTGCATTTTTTTATTTTTTTTAACATTTTTTCGAATTTATTGAGAATTTAGAGTTTTTTGAACATTATATGAATATTTTTTATTTTAAGAAATATCATAAATAAAAGTGATATAATTATAAAATATATTTTTTAAAATATTACAAATTTTTTTCTGAATTTTCGTTCATTTTTTTTTATTTTTTTTGGGATTTTTCCATATTTTTAGAGGCATTTACCATTTACAAATTTTAAAATTCAAAAAAAAAAATTGAAAATCCCGCCGGGTCGGACCCGCCCCCCACAAACCCATGACCCGTGCCCGACCCGACCCTTGCCCCGACCCGTGCCCGTGAGACCCGTGGGGGTCTATCACGGGTCGGGTTGCCCTTTCGGACTTTGGACCCGTGCAAACCCGACCCGTGAGACCCTTGAGACCCGGAGACCCGTGACCCGTCGGACCCTTGAACCCGTGCGGGTCGACCCATGCCCGACCCGACCCGACCCTTCGTCAGACTCCTAATCGATGTTATTATTGAAGGCGCTTTTAAAAGATTTAGATGAAACAATGGAGAGAAACCAAACTCCACGAATGATTTAGATGAAACAAAACCATATTTAATTAAGGATAATGTTACGTAGATACCACATTTGATATCGACTATCGATATCGATGTTATTATGCACATTTAGTTGAGTTACTATGCACATTATTTGAGTTATTATGCATATTATTTTATGTTGTTTTTTGTATTGAAAAAATATTATACATGTTAACAAAATAATGTGCATAATAACTCATAGCATGCATAACTATTTCAGTACAAAAATAACATGCATAATAACTCAACTAAATGTGCATAATAACATCGGTATTGATAGTCCATATCAAATGTGATATCTACGTATCAGCTCCCTTTAATTAATTATGAGGATGATGTGAAACACGACATGATAAACAAATACATCATATTTTTTTATAGATGTATAACTAGCAGTCTTGGTCTAAATAAACCATGATTTGACAATCTCAAATCAAGTTATCATATATATATATATATATTAGTTTTCACCAAAAAAATTTTAAATAACCAAAATAAATAAAGAAAATACTATTGTGGCCAAATTAATACAGAAATCACCATTTTAGCCATCCCGGAATCACTGTGATCTACATAACTCCGGAATCACTGTGATCTCCATAACTCCGCAATCACAGATTCTGGAGTTATGGAGATCACAGTGATTCCGAAGTTATTTGCTTTGTTTTAAAGGCAGCCGAGAGAGAGGATTGATGCAGAGAGAGAGAGGGGGGATTGATGCAGAGAAGAAGAGAGTTAGAGAAATATAATTACGAATTTAGATAGAGAAGTGAAGTGAAGATTTTGCACATTTTAAAAGATTAAGAGCTGCTAAATCATTTCAGGTATTATTTTAAATTTAATTATCTTGTAATAATTTGTAAAGTAAAAATTGGAAGTATTGTAAATTAATTTAGAATTATTATAATTGTATTTGATTTATGTACTTAATTCGTTTTTGAACTATTAGTATATTATTAATTGCGAAATTTATACAGTTGGAGTGAAGAAAAATGATTCAATTTTCGTGTATATGGATGGTGAAACTCGAAATGGACCGTACGGTATGGAATATAGTTGTGATTCTAAATATTTTCGGGAAATGAAGAGACCCGATATGAAGATGTGAAAAATACAATATACAAATGGTTGGGGATATTTGAGAGCCAATATTCGCTGAATGTTGTCGCTCGGTATAACACTGCGATCCCACCTGCTTATCATTTTTGTTTAATTCTCATTCGTGATAAGGTAGAGTGGCGAATGATATTGCAAATGGCACAATCAGAAATGAATTGGAGATTATGGATGCTTGAAATATGTTCTAAAATGCTTATCGATGCTTGTTGCATCATTGAAACTTAACTGAGCCCTTTGAAATTCAAAAATAGGCTTGAGAACTATTGTCTGGCCTGAAATGACTTCTGACAGCAAATTGAACCCTTTGAAAAAATTCAAACCAAGTTGAAACTTGCCTGATGCTTTATGATATCCCTAAATGATATTTTGCATTACTAGGATTTGAACTGAGCCCTTTGAAATTCAAAAAAAAATTAGAAAGGTTGATGTTTTGCCTAAAATGCTTTCAAACAGTGAATTGTGCCTTGTAAAATCAAAATTAAACCAAATTAGACCAAATTGATGATTGCGTGATGTTATTCAAAGCTTGGGAATAATGTCTGGAACAATAGGAATTGAATTGACCCTTTGAAATCTCAATTAAATTAGTTTGTGATTGTTTGAGATCAAATCGACCTAAACTCGACTCAAATTATTCAAACTCAAAATTTAAATCAAATTGAAGCTTGAAATCATTATGAACATGATTTTAGAGCATAATTAGATCAAATACAATCTTCAAAACCATTTGAAAATCGTTAAAATCAAAATTGAACCAAACGGGACAACGCTGAGGTGGTGGTGGAGCTTAACCACCTCCAGTGACCCCCAGCCATCGATAGTGGACCCATTCGACTCCTCTCACCAAGACGATGCTAGGGAGGTGTTCAATTCATGGTGTCATCGATCCAATCCCCATCGACACCAATGTCAAGCCTCGGTCGAAGTCGAGAGAAGAGGAAGAAGAAGAAGAAGAAGAAGAAGAAGAGAGAAATGTCTGTTGATTGATCCAACAACCCAAATTCAAATGCCCTGTTCAAATCCAACATACCAAATTAATTATCTATGTATATTAATTTGTTTATTTTTGTAAAAATAGCAAATGAAGTACAATTTTTTTGAAATAAATATATAAATTCTTGTAAATTCATGCTCTACATTTCTATTTGATATTTTGATATGTTTTGAGCATTTTATTTGTTCATGAAATTTAAAAATCTAGTGAACACCATTTTCTTTTATTTTTAATAAAAGATTAAAATTGATAAAGGTTAAAAATAAAAATTACATAATATGCATATGCATCTAAAATTCACAAAATACAGTATAAAAATCTCCTATTGCATTTTGTGCAATTTGCCAAGAATAAAAATGATTAAGTCCAAAATTAAATATGAAAGTAATATTTTCAAATAAATTTCTATATCAAATATCTTAAATAAAATTTTCAAATGAATCCAAAATTCTTTTATGCACTAGATATTTTATATGCATTAAAAAAATATAGAAATTCATGAAGTAAATATAAATAAAGGGAGTATTTTCTCTAAATAAAATGTTAAAAAAATCTTTTAAATTGCATTATAAACCCATCATGCAAATGAAATAGCCTTTCTATATTAAAAAAAGAGAAATCATAAAATTCCTCTTATACATATAAGAGCAATTTTCTCTTAGATGCAAATAAAGGTATAGAAATTCTCGAGAAATACAAACAAATTTAAAAAATACATCAAAAGTCACAAAATTATCTCAAAAGTTCTTATTTCCTCATTAAAAAGGAAATAAATAAATAAAAGTGCTTCAAAGTTCATAAATGACATAAAATGGCAAGATATTCAAGAGTCCAAAGTGACATCCTCAAGAATCCAAAAATGACATGAAATAATGATATGACAAAATATTAAAAAGTCCATAAATAATATCTTTTAAAACACGTTTAAAAGTCAATAAATGACATATTTTTTTCTAAAAAATATGAAACATTTTAATGTACATAAATGACATCTCTTTTCATGAATAAAAACCTAAAAATGATGTAAAGTAATAAAAGTGCATAAAGGTCCATAAATGACATTCCTTTTGATAAAAGGTATAAAATCTTTAAGAATCCATAAATGATATCTTTGAAAGTCCTAAAATGACATGAAAATGCTTGAAGGTCCTTAAATAGCCTATTTTTTATGAAGCCATGAAGGTGTTTAAGAGACCAAAAATGACACCATGAGTCTCTCTCTCTCTCTCTCTATATATATATATATATGAGCTTCCTCAAATATTTAAATATTCATGTGAATTTTCATGAAACTCGAGTACAAGATTTTATAAATCAAATGTTCTAAATCCAAAGCAAAGAAAATGAAATTACACATAAAACACATTTTCAGGAGGCAAAAGGGAAATAGCATATCTCCTCTTAAATGGAATATGCTTTCATGAAAAAATATACATCTTCATGTAACAAAAGTCAAAAATAAAATATTGGAGTAGAAATAAAACCATATCTTAGTTAGTAACATCTTAAATTGACTTAATAATCAAGACGTCGCTCTCAAATCAAGTCATTTTTAAAATAATTTTAACATATTTGAAGAAATCACCTTGAATAGGTATATTGATGAAAAATAATAATGACATATGTGGTTATTTCGATGCAGACTAGACATGAAGCTTTGATCTAAAATTAACAACCGGCTATTGCATGTTTGTAGGCAGAAACATAGTCACATGGAAAAGTAAGAAGCAAGCTGTTGTGGCCTGATCAAGCGCGAAAGCAGTGTATAGAACTATGGCGTCATCCACAAGCGAACTTACTTTGATCAAATAACTTCTAGAAGAATTGAACTTCACGATTCAAGAACCTATGAAGATGTATTGTGATAACAATGCGGCAAAACACATTGCTTTAAATGTCGTATTACATAGAGGTGGCTTGTCACTTCATAAGAGAAAATGTGCAATCCAAAGAAATTGTGACACCGTACGTGAAGAGCGAAGATCAATTGGCCGATGTCTTCATGTAAAAATTAATTTCGAAGATATTTGAAGATATAACTAGCAAGTTATGATTAACGGATATCTATAATTCTAATTTGGAAGAAGTGTTGAGAAGTCTTAGTATTTGTAAAAGAAACAAAATAAAGCAAATATTAAGAAATAGGAAAATAGAAAAGTTAGAAAAGAGGACAGACATTAAGAAATAAAGCAAAATAAAACAAATATTAAGAAATAGGAAAATAGAAAAGTTAGAAAAGAGGACAGACATTACAGCATAACGGCTAACAATAGAACCGTTGGAGAAATGAGTACAAAATCAAGTTGCTAATAAACAAGCTATAAACTCTAAGAAAATTTAAGAAACACAAAAAAAAAAACAAAAGTCTCTCGTTCTTTTCAGATTTATGCTCAAGTTGCTAATAAAATTGACAACTCGGCTCGTTTAGTTAATGAGTTAGATCAGTTCGTATCAGCTCTGCGTAGCTAGCTCAGGGTGTAATTCTATACAATATACGTCGTTGTATAACAAATTTATTTATTTAATTGTTGACTATTAATTTCTCTTATGAATTTTAATTTTAAACTCTTAACTTTTGAATTGGTGTATAATTGAATTCGTATTTGCTGTCATATAATATTTTGTAATCTTCAATAACGATCTGCTAAACTATTTTTTGCACTTCGCAAAATCAGGCAGCTGACAAACAAGTTTGACTAATCTCTAGTTATATCTAGTCAAGCTTGAGCTGATTTGTTTTACTCAGAAACCATAATTCCACTTAGCTTGCTTTAATTGTGAGCTGAGTTAAGAGGCGGATTCAGAATTTCCG
Source organism: Eleocharis quinqueflora (assembly GCA_964058865.1). Lineage (NCBI taxonomy): Eukaryota > Viridiplantae > Streptophyta > Magnoliopsida > Poales > Cyperaceae > Eleocharis > Eleocharis quinqueflora. The sequence goes on along the minus strand of CAXKVX010002041.1, from coordinate 12,254 downwards.
TCGGTGGTGGTAAGATTTATAGTTTTTTTCAATGGAGCAAAATGAGAAATATTTTTAAACATACATGATTATCTTGCAAAAAAATGACAAATTGTATAAATATACAAGATTATTTGTACAAAAAAAATTCCGGAGGACACTTGCTCCCCTGATATACACTAAATCCGCCCCTGGCTGAGTTTAACTTGACTAGTTTGTAGCCCTATTTCCAGTAATATATCATATAGACCAACCCTATAATTAGTTAATTACCCAGAAATTTATGCTCAGGTAACGTTTTCTCCTAATTCAAATTTCTATATATTATGAGAAGTATATATATGCATCAACACGATCTCTCATCCACTTCCACGACTTCTTCAAGTTGTACAGGTTCTCTATAGGTAGCAAAATTATGACCTAGCTAGCGACATATAATATATTCATGATATTATATATATGCTGGTGCAAGATACAAAAACCGACTTTCACAACATTTCTCTCTGGCAGAGACGAGCCTGCCTATAAATAAGCATATATTTCTTCCACTAATTCTATACTTCGTCTATATATACATGTGGTACCTCTCAAACACCATGCATCTAATATACTGATATATATTTAATTTGCGTTTAATTGTCAAAAGAAAATTAAAGGAATAATGAAGAGAGACAGAGGAAGTACTGTCAATTGCGAGGCTGATAGCATCAACATGGCTCGTGTCTTAATGTTTCTCTCCCAAAATTGCGCCGAAAGTACTGGCACCAATATAGTGCAATACAACCCGGCAAATGATGAACGGGTTTTCGAATGCAAGACATGCAAACGACAATTCCCATCTTTTCAAGCTCTAGGAGGCCACCGTGCTAGCCATAAAAAACCCAAAACAGGCTCTGAAGATTGCACTACTGAGACAGCCGACAGTGCATTCGCCAAGCCAAAGTTGCATGAGTGCTCCATCTGTGGGCTTGAATTTACTATAGGTCAGGCGCTTGGTGGCCACATGAGGCGGCATCGACAGATTGGAAATGAGGGATTCAGCGTGCCTCGTAACATCTTGGAAATTAACAAGACTTGTGGAGACAAGGGAGACAATGGTTTGTTTCATGTGGATATGAGAATGTCATTGAATGATCAGGGAGAGGTGGTGTGCAAGAAAGATCGCGAACTCGTAACGTTGAATCTGTTCTTATGATTTTTTTGTATGCATTTGGATTTTCAGCACGGTGTTAATCGATTGATCGAGGGCACATACAAAATATATGACTTTTTATTAACTGCATTTTTTTTCTCCTCATTTTGCAAAGAAGGAAAATATTGTAGATGATGCTTGCTCCTTTTGCTTATTTTTCTTTGATTTTTCATGAATGGAGCTGTTTTATGACTCCAGATCATGTGGCTTCACATGTAAATTCTCCACATCTTAACAAGAAAGATTGTAAATTATTTTGATTTGTTTCAGAGAAATTTCATGTTTTTCCATGGCTAATTCTGCTATATGGATCAAAATAAATTTGAATTGCATATTATTATTGATGACAATTGACAACTGTAATGAAATTGATTCTAATAATCTTTTTTTTTTTGGGTGTAAATTTTGATTCATAAAATAACTAGTTTTTCCATTATTACCGAGATTATCAGATCTAGTCGATATGTAACTTCATGCTTAGTAAGTTTTAGTTCAATTATTAGATGGAAAAACATACACATTCATGGTTTAATTTATGATGCCAACAGAAGGATAAGCAGTCCATTAAAAGAATGTGATAATAAAGTCAATGTGTTTATGCCCACATATCCATTTTTTAATATTTCCTTTAACGTACTCAACTTTACTTTGACATTTTGACTCAGATTTAGTGACGGTTGCAGGCTTATTTTATTATATTATAGATACTAATTCCAAAGTAAAACATGTACTTTGTGCTATGATTGAAGATTTAATTTTGTTATTGTTCAATAAAATATCACTTGAAGTATACTTTTACCATCTTTTTCAAACAGGCCAATGCTTGTTAAAAAGAGTTTACAATGTGTCAAGAAAAGGAGAGAATTTACATAACATAAGTATGAAAAACTAAGTGGACTATTTATTCGCCGAAGCCTGAAAAGCAATCTTTTCAATAAAAACAACACTTTTCTTGACAACAGTGATCGTAAGAGTTGGGCCCCATTCGGGCCGAGAAATTATGGGCCCCAAACAGAGGACCAAATTGTGAAAAATAAAATATTAAAAAGTTGGAGAAAGCAATCGCCTGTTGTCTGGTACATAGCAATCGCATCGTTTCCCAATGATGATCCTTGCTCTTTAATTAGTGAAAAACATAGGTAATTTTCAACATTTTTTATTACGGCACATAAATGTTAATATATGTAACTTCCGTGGTACAAATCTATGTAGGTGTCAGAAGCCATTGGACACCTCAATGAGAAATTAAACAAAGATGGGAGAAAACTACAATCGGAGATGTTTGACGTGAATCAACTTTAACAAAGTGTTGAGAGAAAATGGATGAAGCACACTGAAGATGTGGAGTTTCAATTTGAGGACGTTAAAATCAGAAGCTCTGAATTTAGGTGCAGAACTGACATGGCACTTCTGCACTGGTGAGTAGCATACAAAATTTGAGTTTCAGGTTCAATGTTTGTTATGAATTAATGCATTGTATACTTTTCTACTGTAGCTTGGACAATATAGAGAAGTCAAGTTTTCACTGGTTTGAGTACCCAGATGTCAGTAAACCAGCTTCATAAGGATGCTTATGCTGAGCTAGAGCATTCGATCAAGTAAATTTCTTTGTATTATATTCTTGAAGCAAAATAATTCCAATCTTGAGAAGTTTAATAAATTTTATTTCTTCAAACTATATATTTTTTTTTACAGAAGATGGAATAATGAAAAGAAAACTGTTCTTGAAGAGATACCATCAGTGTCTTCACACAATGATTCCATGTTTTGAAGTACAGTTTCTGATATGTGTGCTTCCTCAAAGAGTAAGTTTTGCACCATTTCAAGTGATTTTTTTATTATTCATCAAGTAGAAGATTGAATATCCAGCCTTCAGGTACCTTTTTTCCCTATTCAGGTTAATAGCTTTCATCTGAGATATTATACTCTTGTACTTTTCTTTTCCTATCCAAAATAATTCAATCTAATTCAGCAGAGGTATTTCTTATTTACAGGTTCACATTGTCTGGAGCAAGAGCTGAGGAAGGAGCTGGAATCAATTTCTGCCCTCTCCATGAGGAGCTTGAAATCATTAGAAGATGATCATAGCCAAAGCTTGGAATCCATGAGAACCTTGGCAAACAAGTGCTTGCACGAGGATTATTTGGTAAGTTTGACTTAATATAACTATATAAGGGAAAAATAATAGATGTATATTGATCACACCAACAACTAAATTTGCTTTAAAGAACCTAACATGTACACATGTTATCTGTACCAATAATTAAACTTACATCGACATTGTCATGGAATGCTTGTAATTTTCAGGAGCTGCCAGAACTTTTTAACCAAATAAAATTGTATGAAGCCTTTTTTCCCCCCAAACTGCCTGTAGGCTATTTGACCAATGCATATGACGGGTTAATTTTATGTAGATTCAAATAGAACATCAGAACTTTCTATATTCTTGCACAATAGAACTATACGAATATTTCAACAAACAGTGACAAGTAGTGAGGCTTTATCTTTATGCAAATAAACCAAAAATTATAATATTGAAATAGCAGACAGTTATATTCTTATCAGGAACGTCTGAATGATTGGTTATTGAATTACAGCTCGGCAGTCCAGTGAGAATTGCTGGTCCAGATGAACAGATAGATGTGCCAAGCATGGCATCAATTGAGGGATTGAGAGCTTCTTTAACAGATATTGTAGCTGAGTTCAGAGCTGTGAATCAATTGAGAAGTCAAGAAAAAGGACAGAAACTAGTTGTAGAAGCAGAGAAACAGACAGCAAGAAGCCCTCTTGTGCCATTAAATATATATGATGGTAACTGATTCGAGTGGTTTGTTTGAATGATATATTTTGGTTGTGCACTTGTGTGACTTGGTGCTATTGTATCTGTATGATGATAATTATAACTTCTCTACCCTGTGTGATATAAAAATTTGCCATCATATCTGAAGTTAACCGTTTTTGTCGTTTCCTTTTCCTGTTTGACGTTAGATTTATGTTTTAGATTTGATTAGTTTCTTAGATAACTTGGCATTAAGCTTATAGACTTATCCGTAAATTTATCAGAAGTCACATATTAAAGCAAAATACATGGAATAATGGCAGAATGTTGTATGCATTGTACCAAAAGGGAAAACAGAAATAATACTTGCTAATAATATTCTTACTGCGGTAAAAAAACAATATTTTATTATGTTTGGTAATTTTGTAAGGTATGTAAACATGGTGTAGACGTGTAGTCAATAAAAGGTGCATCATACTTCAAATAACATGGGTTGTAACTTGTAAGTTGTAAGGAATGTTCCTCAGTGGTTGTGACAATGGATCCTTTAGTTGCTTGCAACTTGTAAGCAATGAAGTATTCAGCAATTATTATTATTTCATTCAACATATATCTAGCGAAACAATTATTGCACTGCAAGCACTAATTGCTAGTTGATTGACGGTCGTGATATAATAGCAAATTAGCAATGGAGCGCAAAGAAAGGCGGGAATCGGATTTTCTGATCCCTTCTGAAACCTCAACACCATGAATCTGATGAGCAAAGAGGCCTGAATCAGAAGGCATCTGGGCTTTTGAAGAAGCCCAAGTTTCTCTTCTAATCAGTTCCATCCGACCGTGCATCCCCGGAATGAAATCCTCTGCGGAACATTTTTGTTCCGCAGAGGGGAGAACATTGTATCTCCACCTTTCGATCAGATCCGACGGATGATAATTAACGTCGCTGAAAAATTAAAATAAAATTAGATTATTTGCAGAGACGAGAACATTCGATAGGAACAGAATGCTTTCTTCTTTTTCACTCGTCTGTTCCTCTCTATTCCGCTCGTCTGATCATCCAAAATCACCTCTCCTTTTGCGAAAGAGAGACATAGATCGAGGCGAAAGGGATAGAGACCAACGCTTTTCTGATCGAGCCAGAGAGGAGAGACGAGAAGTCGTGTTGGCGAAGCGTCGTGGAGGCGAAAGGTGATGCTTGTTTCGATCTGGTAAACCCTAGATCGTTTTCTCCCTTTTTTCCCGTTTTGCTGATGCCATATTAGTTGCTTGAACTGAACCGAGCTACAAGGACTTCTTCAATATTTGCATCGAATCATTTTAGTTGTTTGAACTGAACTGGTAAACCCTACAAGAACTGAACTGAACTGGTAAACCGTACAATAACTGATTTTAGTTGCTTGAACTGAACCGATCCGGTAAACCCTACAAGAACTGAACTGAACTGGCATCGAACCATTTTAGTTGTTTGAACTGAACTGAACTGTAGTGGCTTACTTGACTATATCAGCACTACAAGAACTGAACTGAACTAGCATTGTTAGCCTTCAGTTCATAATTGGTTGTTTGTTGAAGTAACCATGTGATATCAAATCTGGAAAGGTAGTAACCATGTCATACATCTTATAAGTTAACAAGTCATGGCTAGAAGAAAATACACAACACAGGTTGGTGTTGTTAAATAGAAAAATTATTGCAAATAAGTTAACAAGTCATGTTTAGTTTCTGAAAAACATCGCACTCACTCCAATTTAAAAGCTAAAATGCAAACTAAAAATAAAGAGTTTAATAATACGTGCAGTATGAGATGTTACATCACTGATATCAGCAGTAATCAGCACATCAAAATCTAGTCTAAAGTCATTTGTATTGCTTTTTGACCAACTGGTTTAACAATGAAAACAGGACATCATTTGTTTGTGATAACAACTCTGTAATTTGATTTTCAGGTGTGGCAAGAGAAACGGTATATAGGCTCAATTACATCAGATTGGTTCAATACTGCTGGAAAAAGTGTGAAGACTGGTCTAATTGCTGAACTGTAGTAGGCTTACTTGAATATATCAGCACTAAGGTTTTGGGTATTTCAAATTGTTGCTCTATTTCAGTTTAGTTTAGCCTGTCAAAATCAGATTACTTCATTACATTATAACTTCAGAATCACTTAATTGATGCTATTGTACTTCTATTTTAGGCCTTATTTGTTGATTAAAAAATGAAAACAAGGGATGAGGGAAGTTGTTCCTCATCGGAGGAGGTGTATATTTGCAAAAGATGCAAATTTCCATGTGAGGTGGTGGTATCTGGAACTCCAAGTAATCCAAGTCGACAATTTTATGCATGTCATTGCAGTGACGGTGGTATTTTTCGTGCTTGGTGTGACAAAGTTCATTATGGAGTATCTTATGCTCCAAAGCAATCGAGGGGACGTCATCAAGCAGTTGATCATAAGGAAAAAATCATCGTTGAAACTGGAGTGTTTTTTAAGGTTATGATTGCGGGATTTATAATAATGTTATGCATTATTGTACTCTTGCTTAGCATATTAATTGCAATGATTAGAAATTTTTGTTGTTAATTATGGTTCATTCTATTTTGTCTTTATTGTAATTGTATTAGAGATCCAACTTCTTTTTATTGTGTTTTTTATGTAATGCTTACTGGTTTCTGATTGTAATTGTATTAGAGATCCAACTTATCAACTGTTGTGCTTAACATAAATTCTAATTCCAATTCTAATTCTGTATTGTTGGAATTTGGCACAAATTGTTGGAATATCTGTTTGGGTGTGTGGCGCTTTTCTGAATAAAGAAGATCCTGCAGTACTGATTGATAGTTTTTCATCTTATAAAAAATAGCTGAATTAAGCATATAAGTTGTTGTTCTAGTGAATACAAGACTGAATGACTGATCCTGTGATTAAGGAAAAAACGAACATTTCCTTGGATTAATTTCGTACCATATATATCTGAAACAATTTAGTTACCTTTACCTTAGAGGGAGAGCAATTTGACCTCAATTCCTTCTCAAAGCAAGCACCGAACAAATAAGACTTTCCAGGTTGCATCCATTCTGATGGAAATAACTATTCTTTTCTTCCTTAATGATGATACAAAGGAATTAGTACCACTTTAATTATTACTATATATATTATTGTAGAAGTTCAATGGTTCCTCTGATTCTTATTCCAATTTCAACCAACAGGCGCTGGTTTATGGGCGGTTTATCCAGTTGTCTTCTCCATTTCTACCTTTTGTGGTATATTTCATGTAACAATAGCCACTGTTCTATCCATCACAACTATATCCACCTTCTGCATGGCTGCCTTCAGATCACCTGGTGCACCACCGATCATAATCTGGGGAAGCTACCCCATTGTCAACAAAAACGACCTGAATGATTACACACTCTGTGTGTTTATAAGTACCTAAAGGAGCATTCAATGATTCCATGAACCAATAAAAGATTATAAAATCATTCAAAAACACCAATTTCATTCCTTGATTATAAAGTCAAAATTTTGTAACTAATCAAAAGATTATAAAATCATTCAGGTACACCAATTTCATTCCGTGATTCCATGAACCAAAAAGGAGCATTCAATGCTTGTCTTTCCAAATGAACCAATTACAAAAAGGATGGTTATGCCATGATTCCATGAACCAATTCTGTGATGTACCAATTACAAAAAATCATACAAAATTACACCATGATTCCATGAACCAAAAAGGAGCATTCAATGCTTGTTTTTCCAAATGCAACATCACCAATGTATTATTCTTGTGTAATTTCCAAACTGCTACAAAATATAATAAAATATTATTAACAAATCATGTTAACTTCATAGTTTGTTGAGAAAATAATACACTTACTATAGGTCTTCAAGTTCACCATAGCATCCGAAGTTTTCTTGTGATGTATCTTGCGAAAAATTAGTGCTCGACCTATAATTAAAATATAAATATTATACATCTTTTGAATCATAAAATATAAAACATTTCCTTGTGATGTACCTATTACAAGGCATCTTTTGCTGCACATAAAATAATACAAGAGGTTAATATACCTTAATGCAAGGTGCGCCTCTGAATTTGAAACAAGGTGCATACAAATTGGTAATTTGAAACAAGGTGCATACAAATTTGGGCCTCTGATATGAATACAAATTGGGTGATACTGGTATATACCTTAATGAATCTTGGCTCTGTATGGTGCTTTGAAATTTTTTTTTTTTGTTGTTGCCAATTTCTCAATCCAAGGATGGTTACGCTTCGAACGTTTATCACCACCATTCTTTTTCTTTAGTTGAAGTGCTTGTTTGGAAGTTGGATTGCCTTCACCACTTGTTCTTGCCAAGTTCTCAAATTTCTCTTCGTATTCCTCTCGAAGCGAACGCAATCCATTGCGCAAAAATTGAGTTTGTTCTTCATTAAGGACCGCCTTAGCACATGTTGGTGCTATTTCACGAATCAAATCTCCATTACGATTTCTAACATCTAAATTTGCATCTTCAACTACCATTCTTCCCTCTCCATCCACAATGGTATCATCTTTTGCCGCTTTACTCCAACGATTGAGAACGTACCTCGGTGGTATGACCTTAATGTCCTCTCGATCCAACATCTTTAGTGCATGCCAACACAATATACCATCTCTTTCAAACTTCTTACAAGAACATGAAACCGTATGGTCATCCCGATTCCAAAGAACTTGTCTACTCTTGTGTTGGATTTCACTATCAACGTCACACATGCCAACCGTGTATGTATTACCCTCTAGGCCTTCTATGTGAGCCGATCTGACTAACTCGAACTCTGTTTGAAATAACTCGAACACTTTGGGTGTATATAACTTTCCGGCTTCACGAAGAATAGGAAAATTCAACTTGATTCTTGGTAATTTGCTTCTCATTTCATAATCGGACTTGATCTCTTTCTCACGATTTGCATCAAGAACTCTATCAAAGTGCTCCAAAAATCGATACATGTCCAACTTACAATTTAAATAGTTCTTCAAGTTTGAATTAATGCTCTCACTAGCTTGCGTGCTGTGTATCCCTAAAGTGTAAGCATCATTCATGAAACAATATGCCCATTTTTTTTCTGCTTGGGTATATAAATTTAAGCCACGAATTATCATCCAACTTTTCCATGAGAGCATTAAAAGCATACTCAAACTCGTTTTCCTCCTCGTACCTAAGCATACAAGCCGAAAATAATTAAAATCTACAATTATTTTTTAAAATTGCCAAAAAGAAAATCAAAGCAAAAAAATACCTAAACATGAGGGCCGAGAAATCTCCCGTTATGTTCATTCCATCTTTATTGTAGCGTGACAAATGTTTTAGACAATTCTGACCAATATGCCACACACATAAACCATGTGTTGTATCCGGCATTATATTCTCTAAAGCACCACCCATTGCAATATCTTGATCGGTAAATATGGTGATGGGCTTTTTGCCACCATGCGCCTCGAGAAATTTTGTAAACACCCATTCGAAAGAAGCTTTAGTTTGGTCACACATGAGAGTCGCACCAAAAATTGCAATTTCTCTAAAATGATTGAAGTCAATGAAAACACCAAACGCCCACTTCTCATTATTGGTGCCAAATGTAGTATCAAAGACAACTACATCTCCAAAACGGCCATAAGCCGCAATCATTTTTGCATCCGTCCAAACAACATTAGCGATTTTTTGTTCTTCGGTGGTATCCTCAAAGTGTTTGAAAGACGGGTTTTCCAAGGCACGCTTTGCAAAGTACTTCGTCATAGCAACGGCCGGTCCATATTTCATTGCTTGCTTTCGCATATCCCTTAAGCAATTATTATGATCTACCCCGGTGTAGCCAATGCCTCTAATTCCACCATTTTGCCTACTATATAGCTCATGCGCCTCTTTTGGCCGAATTCCCGAACTATCGGCTAGATGAATGTCAATTGACGCTACATTTGATACTTTACGTTGGCTAGGGATTAAATAACAAGCTTCGGGCTTTTGGAGAGGATGGTTGTGTTCGGATACAAAATCAACAATTTTGTATTTTTGGGATCCTCTATCAAACTTTATTTGTAAATGAGCGCGACAACCGGTCCTCGTCTCCGCTCGAGGATTTTTCGTCAAATCATCTCGCTTATCTTCTCCTCTTTTACCTTCGCAACGACATAAGAAAAGCTTTGAAGTAATTATATCACATTTTCTACTCTTAGGACCAAAACCTTTTCTTACCCCGAAACCTTTTCTTCCACCATAATAACTCCAAAACGATCATACTTCATCCACCGTTCGAAATTCCATACCCAAATGCGGCACAAAATCATCTCCTTGTTCCTCCATATCCTTCATGAACAATAAAAATAAAATAATAATAATTATGCAATCAACTTATCTAACTCCACAGCGATGATTTTACCCAAGCATAAAAAATTCATGGCAGATGTGAGTAAAGAGCTTAATAAAAATTCACTGCTAATAGCTTAATAAAAATTCAGTGCTAATAAAAATTCATGACCTCTGGAGTGATTGATAAAGGTGAGTAAATAACATACTTGTTTTACAATTAGAAAGCATGTGAACTGAAATTTTACAATTACAAACTACTGACTTTCATAGTACTGAGTTGCATACTTGTTTTTCCGTAAATCATGTAATTTTACCCAAATTCAGTGCTTACCCAAATGAATGTGGCAGATGTCAAACCTTGGTCCTCTGACAGCAAAAACCGGAGTACAGCGGTCTTGGAGTAAATTGATGAGAGTTGAATATGCTAAGCAAATGGAGATGTCCCCTTGCAGGTATGAACCATATACTATTTGTTGAATATGCTAAGCAAATGGAGACGCCCGCTGTATGCACCATATACTATTCTTTAGCAGTGGTAAACTTGTGAGAGAATTTATGAGAGTTGAATATGCTGATACACACCTTGGTCCTCTGACAGATGGGTTTTGACGAAGAGTTTAATCAAACGGAGATCAAATGGAGACGAAGGGTTTTGTCTCGCGTAATTGTTTTGGCGGCAAATGACAATCAGCGATTTTTTTTTTTTTTACCGTTCTTTTCAACGACAATAATTACAGTCCGTCAGATCTGATCCAATGGCTGTGTATTAATGTTCTCCTCTCTGCGTAACATTTTTTGTTCCGAATCCTCTGGTCCGTGCATCCCCATCAAACCCAATCTGACTATCCGAACCGCCTCTGTCGTCTGTCAACCATATCGTCGTCGTCGCTTCTCTGTTTCTCTCGATCCCGATCCCGATCCCGATCCCGATCCCGATCTAGGGTTAGGGTTATAGTTGAGAACGATGCCACAGAGGCACTCGAAGAACAACAACGACCTAGCGTTTTTTACGTACGAGGAAAAGAGGAAGCTCGGTTATGGCACGCAGAAGGAGCGCTTGGGCAAGGACTCCATCAAGCCCTTCGACGCCTGTTGCCTCTGCCTCAAACCCTTTATCGACCCCCTCTGTTGCCTCAAGGGCCATGTCTTTTGCAAGGAGTGCATCTATGAGTGCCTCCTTTCTCAGAAGAAGGATATCAAGAGGTCTCTCGCTGTTTCAGATTAAAATTAGCACTTACTATTTTCTTTTTTCTTTTTTTTGTTGTCTTGAATGATTGCTAGTTGGAAAATTATTTGATTTTATTTTGCATTGATAGTTTGAAAAGAGATTAAGAAAGCTGCGTTACTTGACTATACCTTCTATTTAAATATTATAATAAAACTCTGTGCTGGTAGTTTACCTACGGGTTTTCATCAAAAAAAAAAAAGTGGTTGATTTGAGGGTTTGATTTGATGATGTATAAGAAGCATGAATCTGGTTCAGCTGGATTTTTGTATTCTATTCCTTGATGGTTTTGTAGAAATTGTATATTTCAATGGTGGCTTGCATTGCTTGAAGCTGTATTGATATCTAGCTCTGTTGTGACCATGATGATTCGTTAAAATTTATAAGTATCTTGATGATTTGTTCTCAGTTCCATTTCCGTTTTAAACAAAATATTTATGCTGGCAGGAAGCTGACAGCATATGATGCTCAGCAGAAGCAAGAGAAAGAGGAGGAAGAAGAGAAGAAGCTGCAACAAAAAGCACGTGAACTTGAATCTTTCGACAAACAGAATCACAGTGCAGTCCCCACAGAGTCGTCCTCCAATCGTGGCATTACAGGTGGGGACCGGAATAATTTTCACGGTGCCAACAGTGTGAAGACCACTTCTTTCGAAGAGGAGGCTCTTCGCACAATGAAAGCCTTCTGGCTTCCCTCTGCTACTCCGGGTGCAGCCATGAAAGTCGATGCGCCTTCGACT